>JAAAKM020003060.1:0-12815 GCA_010016025.2 Alatinidae sp. Z8VKAUB7J3 | reverse complement strand
CGAAAGATTGACACTAAAATCTTCACCTTAGCTTTTGAGCCTCGATGGCTCAATGGTTAAGGTGTTGGTTTAGTAATTATGAGGTCACAGGTTCGAACCCGGTAAGCGCCGTTTAATTGCAAGCTATTGTGGTAATGCTCCACTCTTTGTGAATTATATATATATATTCTCAGCAGACACATTGCAATTGTATATAATGTATATATATGTATTTGCTCCATGCTCGCTCACTAACATGCAGTTTGAGAACTCCGGCATGGTATCAAATAAATCTTTTTAACTGCCTTGTTGCAAATTTGCTTGCTTGAGACCTACAATTTCCTCTCAACGTTATACCTTTATATATGTCCTGCAATTATTGGCCCACAATGAGTGAAACAGTTCTGTCTGTAAAGAACGTGTGTACATATGTATATGCACACATCCGTACATGTTACATGTATATACCTAGAAATTAATGACAGTTGCAACTATCACTTATCTTTCATGGAAACATAAAAAGATAGTTGTAACTGTACTTATTCTTTCTGTATATTTAACATATTTACATTGTTCCACACTGTTATTATGATATATCAGTATTTACATCAGACCGTTTATGTAAAAGTTTGATTTATGGGATAAAGATGATTAGTAAAGATCATCCACATTTGCTGTCAGGTACCAGAAAGTGCTCAAGCAAATCTAGCCCTTCAAACTTTCTCAAAATAATAATACTCCCTTACTAGTTCGTTCAAGGTCTTCAGATGAAGCTTCGAATACCCCAACCTTTACAAAGCGGCTCTCCCACAAATAACGGTTATGTAGATCTGATAGTTTACTCTTCCCATGCTGACTCTTGATGCCAAATTGAAAACAAACCTGGGTAAAACACATTAGATTTTGCTTGTTCACTGTAATGGCAGCATTTTCTTTGTGCTTTTGTGTAATAAGATCGAAGGACAATTAAGGGAAACGTCACTGACGTAATCTGTAAAACATGACCGTCGTTTCCGATGACATCAAAAATAAAATGGAAATCTTGCCTAACGTAAGGCTCTTGTTTATGTCCATATTTAGCTGCCCGAGTACAATGGTGGATGGAGCGTATTTTTTGAGGAGTTCGTTTGGAATCGCATTTGAAAGATTGCAAGGGTCGCGTCAAAGCCTTATTTTATCCTCGGCTATTACCTGGCATATATGAATCAAAACTTCGATAGTATGTTCACGTAGGCCAGAGCATTTTATTTTTCAAGCTCCCGCTGCCTTAGCACGTTCAAACCAAATATAAAACACACGTGAACATGTTCCTTATTAGTGACCAATTCACGTCTCTAGGGCAATGTCAAGACTTATGAACCAAAGCCCAAGTTTAGACTTCGTAATCGAAGAAAGAAGGTTACTTCAGTTGTAATAAAAGTAAATGTTCTTCGCAGATAACCCAAACGCCCTTGCCGTCTGCTTAGCTTAACAAAAGTAAGTTTGATCTCCAACCTATATTTCTATGATGCTTATTACATGAATGCAACATAAAGAATTTTCTAGTCTTGAATACATCCTAATAGTAAACCCCATCATATAACACTGGTAAGTCCAAAGTTGCATAATATCGGTTATATTAATACAAATTATTTGTACAAATTGTGGGATTGCGGTTTGCAATTTGAGATTTTCTTGGGAGTTGTGTATGTTTTTAAGTGAGCAACCGGTTATCAAGAAAACCTAGTGGGCCTGCAAGACAACACAGCACTGTGGTACTTCATAGTTGGTGTTCTGGTAGTAAATACAATACAATCATCGCCGTAAGTCCACATAATACTTCATGATCCTGTCTAGGGTGTGAAATAGATTGAGTTGTTGATTCTTCGGTTGACTGTTGATTTACGTCGGAAGCCGCTCTCGAGTTTGTGTACACAAATGTTAAATGACGGAACTGCCGTTTTCAACTGGTTTCCCTTCAATCTACTTCTTCGATTAAATCTACTATACGAATACTCCAAGAGATAAAGACGTTGTCGTTATCATCAAACGGTAATATGCTCCCTGATTGCGAGAACTTTGCACCTACTGTGAAGCTTCTTTCTAGATTTCTAATTAGTCAACGCGACAACAGATCGAAGTTTACATAAAATAGACTGGCGGTCATGATGAACAGTAACTGAGGGCAACTTACCAGTTCCGAACTGACTGTTTATTCCTAGTTCTCATCCATTAGAACAGTTCTCCGGTAATAACAACTTAGTAATCTGCAATTTCATTATCAAAGATAAAATGAAAGTTCGTCCTTGGGCAGTGAAGAAGAACTGAAGCTTTCTGTTCTCACCAAGACATGGCATTAAACAAGGTCAAAAAAACATAATGAAGTATCCACAAATCACAAACGTGTTATTCGCTACTTTCCACTTATGATGTAATTTCTGGAGTAACCAGTAATTTTCACATATGCGACGGAGTAATCAGTCACTTTACACTGCTACTTTAACAATCCCGAGCTCGGGCATTAGGTTAATTTTGTTCTTTCACTCCACGGCCCACTGCTCCTGTTGTCCTCTATTCAAAACACATCGACATCAAAATGTTTGACTCAAAATGGCTAGTCGTGATGGAAACAAAGCAGAGAAGCGGAACCAGTTTGCTTTACACATCAACCGTTGGCTTTAAAAGAATCAAAACATAAAGCTAATAAAAGATGTTCCTAAACATCAATATTCAGACAAGAGATTACGAAACCAGCATCAGGTGGATGCAAACTCATTTGACAACTCAAGTGTTAGCCAATTCGTTATCAACACGAGGCCAACTAACGTGCTCTCCAACTTCAAACTTTATTTACGAAGGGGTAACAAATCGCTAAAACAGAAACCCCCAACCACTGAAAGCTCTGGCTGATCCCTGTGTCGCCCCTACGTCACAACCACAAAGTCTGCCGCGAAAAACTATCTTCGTAAATTAACTTTCATCTCCTGTTTGCGAAGAAAAACTCTTTCATTCGATTAACGAGGAAGGCGTTTGTCCTAGAGACAGGAACGAGTTACAGTTTGAGAGTAAACACTATTGACAAAACAGCTTAATAGAACTGATTGCAAACGTTAATGCTGGAATGCGCCTTTGCTTCTAAATAACTAACACCACCTGAAAACTCTCGGGTAAGAAAACAAGGCAAGTAAGGAGTTAGTAATATCAGTTTTGAAAAGAACATTAGAGAAATAGAAAATATGTCACCCTCGGGGATCGAATCCGTGACCCACGTTATCGAGTTAGTAATAACGAGCAACCATCGGGAAAATGGTAGCAGAGTTGACGGAAGGGAGAAATTGATATCATCAAAAACGTTTTGCTATCTATGAAACACTTCCCATCTATCAGCTACATTACCTTACAACGATCTGCTCTATGCCGAATTACACCACAGGTTTTCATTTCCCACTACAAGCTCTTTAAGCCGTTTGCGACAAGAGAGCTTACAATGCGAGTGGTACCTATCCCCTATCCTACTAGGCAAACCCTACGTTTGGTTCCTCTAGTCGTCTGTGACTCCCTCATATGATCTTCCAACTACGGTCCGCTCCATATCTTTCCCGACTCAGTCACTAAACTCTTCTGGGAGGCCACATACAGATGTATCTAAGGCCATAGGTCAAACAAGAGAGGCTGAGCGACATTATTACAAATGATAAAGCAATTCCTTTTGTGTAGCCTTAATGAAATATTATGGAGTCATCGGTAGCATAAATTTTATTATTTAGTATCGACGGAACTGATTTGGCGAAGTGTAATCAAAGGGGTGCTACACAATCAATTGTAAAAAATTAATTGAAATTGTTAGTGGTAATATAAGATCATTGATAACTCTTTGGCTCCTTCTGAGTGTATAAATTCATTCATAGTATATTGCTATATGCAGCAGAAGCGTGCTGGGCCCATAACCATTAATCACGGATCCTTAGAATCAACGTATTAAATAATGCCTTCTCTTTCTTCACAATCTACTACTAATGTGTTGAATGCCTGGTGAAATCCGAAGTTCTATATCGATATCAAGCTGAAGCTCACACGAAAAAGTAAATCACTGACGAATTGTAACTTAAAGGGAACGTTCACTAGACAGGGCCAATCAAAACCCAATCCATGGGCAACTGTTCCGTAGATGATATTTCTCGTTGATGGGCCATATAAGCAGAATACTGGAATGTACATTGAAATAGAGTGAATACACGAAGATTACTCAGTAAATTAGCCTGATCTGTGTTGGAGACTGTAATATCCTCTTTGTTAACGGAAAAGTCATTGTCAGTCATAAACATGCTGAAGACACCAACGCTTTTCCAGCTTTGTAGGTTAGCTATTTACTCAAAATAGACTCTGGAAACACGAAAAACGGGGACGTTTCCAACGAAAATTCTTTTGTGGCTTGGTAACGGATTGATTTCGTGGGGTCACGAATGGCTGCTCTACCTCATAAAAATCTTTCATCTTAAAAACCATAAGGCCTGGACCGTTTCAAGTAATACGTAATTCATTCTGACAGAAAGTCTCCCATGCTCTAACACACGTGACATCGAGGTTGAATGTGGTTTAAACCGTCCTGTAAAGCGTAGACCACAAAAATTTTCATGGTAAAAACTTGCAGCTAAGGTCTGGACAGCAGTATCGCTTTTCATGTCAAGCAACATTCGCAATGCACTATGTTTCCGCAATAATGCGTTTTAAGGGCAAACAGAAGTTAAAAGTTGGCGCGCCATTTGTTAAGAATTTATACTCTCTTTTAGGCAGATGTTGTACGTCGATGTGCTATGTGAGACTTTCTTTTCTTCGATTCTGCTCCTAAGTTCAAATGTATTGAGTTAATATTGGTCAAAAACAGTAGCGTAGTCCTTAAGGGCGTACATTTATCATCTGTAGCGCAGGTTCGGCTACTTCAGATTCGTGAAACGGTGAAATGTGATTCAGCTGGAGAAGCGATTTGTTCTTTGGTGATATTGAGGTTGTGCTGGCATACACAGGAGTATGCCTGACTAACTTGAACCCCTTTGCCATCTTTGCCGACAAAAAGTCGCTAGATATCTTTATTTGATATAAACTTCTGCTGAGTGTCGCTTGCACTACTGACCCCTTTTCTCCTATTCCTAGACACTGAACTCTTAATCAAAATCATGGGGGGATACAAAAGTACATCTACGAAACATCTTACAATAAATTCAGAGGGATTAAATATCCGGAACATTTACATGGTGGAAGTAAGAATAATATTTACTCTCAAAAGTACTTTGTAATTTAAACATTTCGAAGAGCCAGACAGCTTGAAAGATAGTCATAAGCTCCGGCACTAAAACTGTAAGTTATAATAAGCTATAATATTTCCTGAATATAATTTCAACGAATTAAGGGGTCTTTGGCTTCCAAATACTATATTAATGGACGTATTTCTCTTTTCAGCCCACTTGTTACCTATTAAACATTTTTCTCCCTAACCGCTACACTTGCAAAAGGTGGTCTAACTCTGATCTGCTATTTGAAGAAAACAACAAACGCAGTTGGTCTATGCTTTGTTCTTTTGATTTTGTCTCGCTCTGCCAATTTGTGCTCTGAGCAGTTTCTGAGTTTCAACGTGAAAAGATGATTGCGGTATCGCCGGCGGCACCGCGCGGTTGTATTGCTTTACGCTAATAAAGCTGAAGAGTGAAAGAAAGGAAGCTCCTCAAAAGGAATATGCGAGGAAGAAAGGGCAAGCAAATTATGAAGGCATCCCGACTACAAAGTTTGTCCCAAAATTTCTGTTCAGTTGCACTATTATGGATTTTGGGGAGTTGTGTCGTATTTCACATTGCGAAAGAGCTCTGTCTTATTTTACGCAAACCAGTCTAAATTGGGTAATAGAAGTGAAATAATTTTCTTCAAATCTTTTTTCATCCAACATTCCTCAAAGCACTAATAGCCAGAATGTATCGAAATGGGAACAGCGAGAAACAGCGAGAAACAGTATACTCAACCATAGGCAACCATAGGCAACCATAGGTAATCATGGGTTAATCCATGTAGCGGGAGCTGATTTGTCCATAACAGACTAAATCAGGCAGTCTAAACTCTGATTGGCTCTTTAAAAATAAAACAAAATTGGGCATGATGCGTTCTTTTCATTTCTTTTAACCCTGACGATTTGTGCTTTTGGGACTTTCAGAATTTTAACAAACAAGATGATTTCACTATTTCGAGCAGTGTTGATGTCCTGTAGCATAAAGAACTCATAGGTGAACCGACCTCTTAAAGCTTATTACAGACCATTGAAATGTATAACCAGTAAACTCGTCTAATAATTGAAAAGAGTAATATACAAACAGTCATCCGTACAGATGAAAAAATTCGCTTTAGACATTATGCATTTCTACCGGCGGTGTTCATCAGCAGATTCTGAGTGTACGTTTTCCGGACAGAGGAAAGTCATTCTCATTCTTGTCTGGTTTCATATTATAATACTTATATTTCATTGTTATTATCAAAAGAGCAGATTAAACATTTATTTCCTCAACTAAGAGCGTCATTGTATGATACGACACCACCACCCACTTTAGCAATAACTACTTGATGCTCAACTTGATGCCCCTCTAGGTATCGAAACCCACATAAAACTAAGTTGGTTTGGTTTCCCTACTATCAATTGAAATTCAAGTCCGGTTTGACTAATTGATTTCCTGGTACACCCAATTTTTTGCACCATACAGGAAAACTACATTCGTTGTCTAAAAATGCATGACAAGAAAAAACATCGGAACGAAAAGGGTATCTGCACCCACGCCCTTTGTCAAGACAATCTGAGGAGAGTTTAGGAGGAAGCTGATTCGCTCTATAGACGTCTAAGTAATTGATATTGTCTGAAAGTCCATTTAATCATCACCATTGATGTGTTTTTCCGAATACTTCAAATGGTGATCCCTTTTTCTCGTCATAACGTAATGACTTACTATAACCTAGGCACGTTCCATTAACGGAAGTTTTAGATTTGAACATCCTGTGATATATCATTAGAGTGTTTCCAGATTGGGCGACATATCGCCAATTGGCGGCTTTCGAGAAAGTAAAAACAGTTTTATAGATTATAGAACATCAACTTCTACCTGTAAGCTCGAGAAATATCCTGTGGCAAAATTTTACACCCCATTATTATTTAAATACTGTAGTGTCTGCACTTTTCGGGAAATCTTTTCGGGTGATCTCTCAGCGACTGTTTGCACGATTTGGACGACGATTGGCACGAAAAACCTGACAACATCGTTGACTGACGTGCCTTGCCCAAGAGTTTTCAGGAGAATATGGCCACGTTGACGCGTTTAATCATTCTCTTTCTCGCTTACCAGTATATCAGAAGAATTTTATCACCAATACTAACACCAATCAACCTACGCAGCTTTCGAAAATAACTTTTCAATGACTAGTTTGAAACACTATCCTCATTATATGACTCAAATTACTTGCAAAGCAATTTGCAAGACATGGAGAACTTCAAGCTGTCTTATTTTACTGATTTTATTTCCCAAGTAATGGTCTTGTTTATATTTTAAGTTTCTTTTACGCATTATTTTAAGAACATGTAGTGTTTGGTTAAGCCGTTGCAGGATTCACGTCATCATTTATTTATTTATTCTATATATCTTCAATTATGCTTTATAAACTTGACGAGGCGAATAAATAATTAGACCCGGAAGAAAAACATTGGAAACAAACAATTCTCGAACGGTCCTCAGTAATAAACCCTTCCCGTCGTCATTACGTAATAGGAAACTGTCCATTGGGTATTTTCCGTTAGAAAGTAATTTTTGTCCATATCTACAGCTGCTCGTGTTACGGACAGCTTGGTCGAGATAAGAGATCCAGTTGCTCCGACACGGTACTCAGTTTGCTCAAGCTTTTCGTTCAGCACTCAATAACTACATAATCTCCTTTGGTGATTTCTCATTAGCTTGCGTTACAGACCGCAACGATTTTCCTTGTTGTTTTGGTCTGTGATATAGACTGATCTCTCGTGGCTCCATGTGGGATTTTTCTTTTTAGCAAAGATTTTCTTATGGTCAATAAGCGACGAAAAGCGGAAGAACCGAGTAAGTTTTCAAACGATAGTAGGTTCCAAAACCACTTTCGTATAGAAGTTCTAAGCATCGACGTTGGGGTTCAACCTCGTTTACACTTTTAACTTGTTCAGAACTTTTATTGTGCCTCGCAGATTCTATCACTTGAAGTGTGACGTCCAGGCTTACTGCGAACCATAGGTATTCCTGTAAAGAAATAATAATTCTGCGTGAACTTACAATGCTTAACCAATTATTAAAGGCCCCTCGATAAGACTTCGAGTGTTCGTGTAAGCCATTGACAGCCGAAATTAATATGATGGTATTACAATGCCGTTTAATATATTTAATGTTTTAATTGAACAATTAGGCAAAAGTGCTTTGAAAATAAAACAATGGACGGATAAGAATATTTTATTGGATTACTTTATTGCACTTAAAAGCAGTAAAATACACCCGTTATTACGAAATAAGATTAATAAATTATCCTCACGGGGTTTATATTAAATCAATAAAAGGTAGTTCTCCAAACAATAAAGTACAGTAGCTGTTGCATTCTAAGTATCTGGACTTAATTTCTAATTAGGTCATCACAAGCCAATAAACACAAAAAGAACAATAACAAAGAATTGAATTTTGGTGCCCTATTGTCTTAAGCAGTTGTCCAGAGCTCTTGTATGCATTCAAGTCAATCGTTATGCGATCTATGACTTATTACCAGACTCTTATAAATCGCTGCCTTCGCGCAACGTTACTTAAACGTTGCCTCAATATATGCTTCTTTCACACGATAAAGTAAATACTGCACTAGATGCTGCCAGTCATCGTATCATAGCCACAATCCTTCTCCTTGTGAGTTACAAAGGGGTTAGGCATCTAAACAAAGTCAAACTGGAGAAGCGCGGAACTAAAGGATGGTCTATCAAAAAATATGAGAAACGAGATAAACTTTAAGTAAAGTGAAATGATCCAGCGCGAAATTTTGGACCACGATTCCTTAACAGCTTGCGGGAATAAAGCCACTAAGTTAAACCATCCATTATGTAGGAAAGTCACCATATCCTACATCTCCAAATGGAGTGGTGCAAATGGCATTTCGCTTAAAATTGTCTACCTGTCTGTAAATTCTACATTTTCATTATTATTAAGCTTAGGTATTGAATTGAATCCGCACCATGTCACTCTGAATAGAAATCATTCCTCCAAGTAACAAAAGTATCTAAGCGCAGAGTAGATACTACATAATGATTTCAGGCCGGATAATAGAATACACTTTCTACTTGAGAAGATTCATAAACTGCTAGACGGCGACGCTGCGTAAGCTGTTCCTGTCCGAGTAACTTGATGCACTCATACCAAAATAAGCTTTTCGCGCCGCTCAATCAGAGCAAGGCTCGCAATCATTCTCACAATAATGCTTCGTATTAACGCTCCTTCAAATAACCACCCCTCGTATTTAGCTAAAAACTTGACAAACGCCCGGGAACAAACACACCACATTAATCTAGATAAAATAAACTCTATATATATCATACGCGTTACAATTTTCATTTGAATTATGATGAAATTGGCAATGCAAGTGTTAAGCCAAGGAAATCTGAAGGACTCTTTTGTTTACAGTTCGAAAACCTTCTCCGAAGACATTATTGGCAGTAAATAATGATAATGAAATATGAGCGTCCCCCTATTTTAAAACCGTCTTCTAACCTGCCACAAATTTAATAAACGCCCTGGGCATCTAATTAAGCAATATGGTAGGCTCCTATATCGCTGCTGGTTCTAAATGCTCAATTTTTAACAAGATTCAAAAGTTTGTTCATAGGTGAGATCATAGCTGGTAAAATCGTCTTTTTTCTTTCTCTTTTTTGTCTCTTTTTTATCAAGATCACTCATAACACAATTGAAGTGCCATTAAGGGTTCAAAGTTACTGGAAAGGAGGGCGTAGGTAGTGCAGGTAATTTAGGTGGAAGGCCTAATTGAAAGAAACCTGTCACTAGGAATTTTGAGCGGGTCATACTCGTCAGGAAGCAAGAAGAGGAAGGAGAATTCCAGAGGGGAGCTGTGCGGTGAAAGACATTCCTGGAGTAAGTGGAAGTCCGGCACCAAAAAACCCCGATAGTAAATGGACGAAGCTCCATTGAAAACAAATAAAACAATGTATACTCTTTAAAGTTGGAGTTAGAGAAGAGAGCTCCTGGCTGTAACATAGAAGTACTTGTAGAGATGACACAAGCATTGCTTTTTTAAGAAACCTAGGCGATGGGTTGAGCCTCGGATGTTTCTTAATTAACCATTTTTGACGCGGAAAAGTTTCTTAAGTAAGTCATCAATATATTAGGTTTGAAAGGAGAGGTGACGATGGGAACATTTTTGACCTATTCAACTTTTTGTGTGGTATTCCGAATAAAATCTATTGTAACCGAATTTTTGTTGTCTGTTTGTGACTCCCCCGTATGTAAGATTCATAGGTTGAAGATCATCTCAGCCTGCTCAAATTTCTTGAAAGTTCCTTAAACGTTGGCCTTTCTGGGCCTAAGGTTCTTATAAACTGGTTTCTTATATAAAAGAAGGCGTGTATCACGCGTAGGCGCACGGCCACAGGGGCTGAGGGTGGCTGCAGCCCCCAGTTTGTAAAAATTTTATATTTTTTCGGGCAAAAAAAATTTTCGGGTAAAAAAAATTTCGGGCCCATTTATAATTCCTAAATAAGAAAGAAAAATGAAATAATTCCAGTCTTACCAGCCCTCTGAATTAGCGTCGGCATTCCTGCCGAACTGAAGTTCTTTTAGTCTATACATGTCCCAATAATTTGGGGGCAAAGGTATATTTCTCGGGAAAATAATGCACAGACCCCCCAATATTTTTCGTCTGTTGCGCCTATGGTATCACGACGATGTAAGAGGGATGCAAGGTCTCCGAAACAGCTCAGGGCCAATCAGAATGGAGACTTAACACTCAATTCTGTGCAGATGATTTAGATGGGAGCAAACACTTGACCTAATATGGCAATAATACACCTTACATGTAGTCATTTGCTGTAACAAGACCCGCATCTATATTTAATCTTTAGAACTATTCGTAGTCACAAACAGACATCGAAAGTTTAATATCAGCCAATAACAATACTGTCAAGCATGACTCGCTAAGATCACAGAGGAATATTGCTCCGTTCTTTTCATTTGCGTTCTTTTGCGTTCAGTTTTACATTCACGACGTCTTAAAACCTTTCTTCAGAGTCACGTCTTGTAATAAGTTAAACAGGAAATGGCTCAATAAAGACATCAAAAATATAGAATACCCTCTTTTTTATGTACCTGTATAAATAATCTGCCGTATTTTAAAGGCTGCGCCAAAGATTCTCAACAACAATTCTAAACCACCTCTTAATCAACGAAATACGGTAGGCCTACTTCTGATCTGTTTAGAAAGGTGCGTAGCCAATGTTAGTTGGTCAAAACATCTTCGTAAATTGTCATACAGTGACAATACACTTGAATGAAATATAAAATTTGTGACAAGGATTGAGAAAGCGCATCCCTTTTGTAAGGCGTGGTTTTGATATATTTGTCCCTCTGTTCTCTTTGACCCCTCCTCCGAACACTTTTGAATACTTCATTTATGCATCTGGTAGTGGAATAAAGTAGAGAAACAAATAAAACACGATATACGAATGCAAGCTTGTTGAGAAGGAGTTATCCTTTGTGTGTTTTTAGTAGATATTATTAGCTTGAAACAAAACTTTAAACTGAGCTCGTAAGAGAGCAAGGAAGTTAAGTTTCGGAAATGCAGTGTGAGGTTGTTCCCACCGTTTACAACGATTGTCTGGCACATGCAAATGAATTTATTTCTGTGATTCATTTTCTAAAGAAAATAGTCCAAATCAGGAAAGAAAGGAATGCGAGAACTGTGTTCGATTTTCAAGGGCTTGCTTACAAACAGAAAGAACACCAGAATCTTAAAATTCCTCTTGATATTAACTGACTCTTATCAAATTCGTTATTAAAGACAGAGGCGAAATACTTGTGATTACTCTATTTAATAAGAGCTCTAATCAAATGCCGAAAATTGTCGTATTTCAATTGAGCTGTTTGAGGTCAGGGCGCTGAATGTTTTATTGCCCTTGTTTACTCTGTCTGCTTGTTGTGTACATAAAGGTCTCTCTACTTGTCCCTGTGTTTACTTCGGCGCTTCCACACAATTTGTTGTCTGTTCAAGAAAGGACTACTACAAAGCTTTTAATTTTTTAGCGGAACGTAAAAGGGGAGGAAACAAACATGGACTGCATGTGATCATAAACTGGGAGTTGTAAGCCTCTCCATAACCACCAAATGTCACTTGTACAGCACATTTGGAACTGAAATAAAGCAAGGCCATCAGCTTGAGGCTGAGAGGATAAAATCCGTGCAATTGCAGTTATCATTTATCGTATATCCATACATTTTAAGCTCTAGACATTCGCTGTTATTATGTATTTGAATTTTTCTGAACGGAATGAAATTGTTAACATCGCTAAAAAGCAAATATCTTGCGACCTGTTGAGCTATGACGTAAAGCGCCGACATCAGAATACTTATCCCGATAAACAGTCCCAATACTACTGCTTCTCCTCCTCCTCCTCCTCCTCCTCCTACTACTACTACTACTACTATTACTACTACTACTGCCACTAATACCACATCTAAAACTTCTACTGCTACCACTACTGCTGCTGCTGCTGCTGCTACTACTACTACTACTACTACTACTACTACTACTACTACTACTACTACTACTAC
>JAAAKM020003057.1:1774-12817 GCA_010016025.2 Alatinidae sp. Z8VKAUB7J3 | reverse complement strand
AAAATTTCTTACGGGCGTTTAAAAGGTGGATTACTTGTGTATTTCAATTCACTTATGCAATGAGATAAGAAAGACGGGAAGTCTATGCCTCTCAATTGCAATTTTGAGCCTTCTAGGGACTGTAAAAATTCAAAATCTTCCCGCCCAATAAAGCCATGGTGGGCTGGCTTTGAAGGAAGGAGGAGTGGGAAGAGATTTTGTTTTGAATTTGACCCCCCCCCAATCAAAATTTTACTGGCTGCGTGGCTGAGCGATTGACAACCTTTCAAGTGAAATCATGAGGACAGAGATATTTGGTGCAAATTAAGCAGTCAACATTTAGACAAGGCAACAACAGCTCGTGAATGCGTTTGGTCAACAACAATGAATTTTGTACAGCCTTTTAATTGTGGTATTGCTTTTGTTCTGAAATATAACAATAACTTTGTAAGGAACTTAACTCCGCTAAGACTAGGTTCACAACATATCTTTTATGGGAAAGCGAGCTAATCCTTTCTGTCATGGTATGCCAGATACTCATATCTAAGAAGCTCAACTTAGCCTGAGCTCAGCCTGCAAACTATAAACACCCCATATTGCACATGTTTTCTCCGGATTGCATTTTGGTTCTTTCACTACACGAAAGTCATAAACTTTCTTCACTCAGACTTTAAATCCTATTTCATCAGCTGAGCAATGTATATATTGTTGAGGCACAGAGAATGATCCCACTGTTTTTGCCGTCGTTTGCATCTGAGATTACACAGCTGCTCCTCTGTTTTCACCAAAAACGTGAAAAGAATCGTAGTATTTGAACTCAGGTGAATTAAAGTGTCTCCAGACAACCACTGCCAACCCATGCAGAGGGCATCCAGCAATAACCTTTTGGGATACCCTTCTAAAAGATCTTAATTTCCACAGCGTCAGACAGCTGGAAAACCTTATAGAGAATAATGTGGCATAGTGTCATCATTCTCTTTTACCACAAGGATAACTAAACGAAAGAAAGATAGAAGAAGAAGAGAATGTCAAGGAAATGTGAAAAACTATCATGTTTGCTTTAGAACCTGATGGGGCTTAAAATTAAATGAACTGATGACCAATCCAAATACTTTGAAGCAACATGACGGAGTCGATATAAGGGAATTTTACTATTACTGCTATACACAGGCTACAAAATTATAGTTTGAAACTGAGATGGATTAAATTGATTAACATTTTCTGGAGTTGTATTTGCTTTACTGCAGCTGGGTTCAAGGGTATTTTCTACAGTTACCTTATTGCTATCCTTGTTAAATTATTCGATCAACCAACTCCATGTTACTTTTGAATCTTGTTTGAGCTGAAGCAAGCAGCACTAGAGGGCAGTGTCACAGGAATGATAAAAAGACGGGGGTGGTGATGGGCAAGTCAAGAAGCTAATACAGTGGCAGTGCAGCACTGCATTGACAGGAGAATACATTTTCCCACGAATGTTAAAAATGGAAGACTGCCTAGTCAGTCCAACTTTTTTCCATGATGTTCCAAAATGTAACGCAGAAAGTTGTTTCGATATGTTCCTTTCCTCACCCTGCTTGGTATGGCCCTGTAGTGTAAATAGTACGTGCCACATGGAAACAAGTGGCTAGACATCCCATAAATGGATTAGGGCAAATTTTCATGTCATGTTGTAAGTCACTTATCTTGAACTCAACCACAAGTTCTATACTTCTCCCTTGCAAAGACCTGGGACCTGCCCATCCCCTTGCCACCTTTTAGCATAAAAATAATGGCTAATAATTTTTAAAACATTGTATATCCCTTCATGGTAGCTAGCAGCAAAAAACAAGGCACAACAACAAGCATGATCTTTATAACAACTACTCGTACCATCAAGTCTATTAAGGTGAGTAAAGTAAACTAGCATCAATTTGAAGATTGTGTTTCTTACCATTAAATAGTCCCTGCAAAAATCTGGTTATAACTGCAAAATATATATTTGTAGTGAAGCCAAACATTAAAGTTGCCACATATGTTAATGATGCTGATATTAGCATAACTGGCCGTCTTCCCAACTTGTCTGTTGTGTATCCCCAAAAATATCTAAAAAGAAAACAAAGAAAGTCATAATCATTTCAAAACGCTGGTGTATATGTGTAATATATAATAACTGATTCTGCAGTATCGTAGTATTTGCTTGCTTATGTTTCACTAAATCTCTGTTTATTGAATACATATTTGTGCCTATTTCTTTCTACTTACAGTCTCACCTTTCTTAAATTAATTTTTAATCTCTTTGTACATTTCTATTTTGAGCTTGAACATTAGTAAATGGAAACTATATTAGAGGCTACAGCTAAGAATATACCTTGTGCTACATGTTTAATTTCAGCATTATTGTACTAGTAAAGTCCGCATTGACGGGGTTCGAAGAACTGAGCTGATTGTGTTAACTTCAGGAATTACTTCAGAAGTCAGATATATTGATTTGAGGACCCATATAAGTTATGTAACTTACCCTCCAATAAATCTCCCTACAAATAGTGATGATGCAATCATTCCTGCATAATATCCTGAAAAAGATTACAGAAACTACAGTCACAGGTATTCATAAATGTTTGCAACAGTTAAGCTTATATTATTACAATCAGCTAACGTTTAAGAATGGAGCCTACAAAGATAAAAAAATGTCACTATGTAAGTGGCATCAAGAACTTAACTCTAGTTAGTTTGGAGGGGGGAGAGGGAGGGTACATTTACCCCCATCTAAATTTCCTTCAATAACTTAAGATTAGTTAATGGTGGAAGACAGATTTTTGATGACTTTATAAAAAGTTTCTGCTTAAAATATGATGATAAAGCTTGACTCTGGCTTTGGTCAATTTCTGATAGCTAGTGCCCTCAGACTTTGAAAAATTTCTGTGGTCCATTCTTACAAACACTGAAAGTAAGGAAGAGTTACATATATCAATACCTTTACAGAATCTAAAACAGCCAACTTCTAAACATAGCTTCACTTACAACAGGCAAAATGGAGATTGTTTTGGTTTCTATTTTGGGCAAAACTTTTGCTTGCAACGGCCAACATTGGCAAAAATAAATAGTTTAATTAAATCTTTAATTACTTTTTTCATAAATTTACAATCTCTTTCTTTTAACTGCAACTCTAAGTAAGAAAAATTATTCTGTGCTACATAAAGTCAAGGAATTTTATTAATTTATGGCACTTTCCCAATCATAGCAGCTCAATACAAACGAGTAAAATGACTTGAATATTGGAAAACAGCTAAAAAATGTCACTTTTAAGCTTTCATATTCATAAACAAGAAAAGATATCTCTTCCTTGATGTAAACTGTGGCATTTGAGAGTGACTCTTTATTCAACTTTTAGGAATTCTTCAAATTTTACTGCAAAAATGCTGACAACTTCAAATTTTCCTTTTCTGAATACTTACTCACTCCTTCTAAAATTTCCTATACTTGTCTATCTAAAACAGGGGTCTCAAACTTGTGGGCTGTGAGATGATAATTTGCAGTCCCATCTTAATCTAATTGATACAAATGAAACTTGTAGTGTGTGGAGCCATAGGAACCAACCACAGTGGGGTAAAAGGCTCTGTAGGATGGTATATCAGTTGGGCTGTCCAGTGCTTCACTCCCTCATCAATTGATTCCTCCAGTCATCTGTCTGAAGAAGCTGTGAAGCCGCTGACATCTGCTGTAGAATCCTTATTATATTTTTTTTATTTCTTACTGATTCATTTTATTTTATTCATTTTAAAATATATTTATTTATTTTATAATTTGTGGTAAAAGTGAAGATATATGAGAACATTGGAATGCTTTATTGGCAATTTTTTGTAGAAATCCTGATGCCACCCAGCCTCATCCTCACTCTGCCTCCAGTGGCCCCCAAGTTAAATTGAGTTTGAGACCCCTGATCTAAACTGAGGAAAGTATGTTACTGTTACTGCTGCTGGTCTTGCAAATGCCCTGTGTTTGGGACACATGGGGCATATGTATATTATCCCCCCCTTCCATTTCAAACAAGGATGTTTGGGGTGAGATACTGATTGCATGCCACCATATTCCCCACTGCCAGGGTTCCTAGGCAGCTATGACAATGCCAAAAATTATTAAACAATCCATACCACAATCTGTTACTTGAAATTCCCTTGGGTTATGGTAGGGCCAATACAGTAGTGACTCATTTTAGTGGCATGACACTTTGCATCTCTTTTACAACAGTCACACTGGTGGCAAATTATTACACGTAAAGAAAGAAATACAACAACAACACACTTGGAATAACCACCTCATGTGTTTGTTGAACTTATTTGGGAAAAGAGCAGAACATGTTTCGGGAGGGCACTTAGCAAATTATCTATCTTGTTTTCAACATTTTATTACCAATAAATTTGCAGAAAGGACTTCCCTAATGTAACTCATATGACTATTGTCCTTAATGTCACATAGGTGTCAATTTAAGACGGGCATTTACAAGAAGGAGGCATTAATTTGAACATTGTGGTAATCTTAAAGTGTAAATGTTGTTACAACCATTTCTATCAAGGTTTCAATCCTGAATCTATCAGTAAATCAAAAATGCCCAAACTTGTGAGTGTAACATACCTCGATCTTCATCTTTATATCCAAAGCTCTGCAAAAATATTGGATATATACATAAATATACATAAAAATATCTATAAATTACTATAGAATTGTTAAAATATTATGACCATTTACAATATTTTTGGGCATAGGAATAAAGTGCAAATTATCATAAATGCAAATATGGCATTCAAAAGATGAAAGAATAGGAATACTAACATTAAGAGTTACAATAACTTTACAATTAAATTTACAAGTACCTACTTCAGGAAAATAACAGCCTTTGTCATCATTTCTAAAAAACATATGTTAAGAGCACAAGAAGAGAATGCTTAAATAAATAACTCATTGCAAAGACAGAAAAAAACACAAGTGGATCTGAAAAAACAAAGTTGCCAAAACTTGAAACATTTGAGCAGGTGTTAGCAAGGAAAGAGAGGTGATATTTGTGTAACAGACAACATAGACTACAGAGGGAAAAAACAGACAAGAAGCATTCTGACATACACTGGGGCTAACAATCAATGCATAACGTATATAACATATTTACAAACTCCGAAAGTTTAAAAAAGGAAAAGAATGACAGAAGGAAGCACGGATTTGAGGAGAAAGTTGCATTCCTAAAATTGCATTCCTAACTGTAGATAGGAAGCAAAAACATAGCGCCACTTGAGACATAACTAAACAAATAACAAAATATATAGTATATACTTTCTTTCATTATTAGAAGCACAAAAAGTGTTTCCCTTGTCAGTAGACCTGCAAATCCTGCAGATAATAATACCATGTCTCTAACAGACTTTCCTTTCCCCTTCAAACATCACTGGGGCCTACTTTAACTAAACTATTCTTTACTAATGTAAATCTACAAAATAAAACTACTGAAGGTTATGGAAGTAATGGGCTGAGAATTTTTCTTTAGAATTGAAATGTCATGTCTCTAACCTGAGCAAGTATTGGATGGCATATCAAAAGAATCAAAACTAGTCTCTGTTCACATTTAATAAATTTATATAGTATATATAGGACATACACTATTTTCTAATTTACATAAAAAGAATGGGGGTGGGTGCCCGACAATTCAATAGGATCTTGTTTAATTTTCCACAGGAACGATTATAACGTCATTTTAATCTATATTAAATGAAAGATTGTAGATACCAGTAATCATTATCAACTGACAATTTATACACTTAATATATACACATGTTTGCCATGCCAGTAAGGAGAAAGTTGGTTTGTTGATAGCTGAATTTTACTCTTACTGGTTGTTAATGAGTTCTTGTTAAACATTATTTACACGCAAGTTGTGTCTCCTGTTATTTAGGTCTTTCTCTGCATATATAGATTTTAAAATATATATATACAGTGAGACATGATAAAAGAAGTTCACCATATGTATGCTTACCTAGTGTCATTGAAATCTCACAATGTTAACCACAAATTATTTTTTCTGAAATATTTATCAATCATTTGGAAACTAGAAGCTATGATGCTTACCTTTACCATAGCAGGAAGGTATGAGAATGGAGTTGTCAGTGTCAGCTGTGTTGAAAACTACAATTGTAAAAACAAGTCAAAACATTACATCACAATGAAAATGGTATATAAATAGTTAGTAACAAAATAATATAAGGGTTTTACTCAATAAGAAACTACCGTTAGATTGTCTTCCCTTAAATGTGAATAGGCCCCTATTCCTCATCTTTTAATTTCAAAGTGTGTTTACTATGAAAGTTAGTGTGATCAGAGATAGTATTAGGGTGTGGTAACCATAGATTCCACAGAGGCAGGGTCACAAACCAGTTTGTGTAAGAATAATTTCAATTTTCTGTTGTATGCTTACTTTGAATTTCTCATATCCAAAGTTGTGTTGGGCAGAACAAACAATGCTCTCTGGCCATACACATGGCATTCCTTTTTGGTCACTCGTTGTAATTCTATAAAAAAAGTTTTGAATGATCAGGCCTCCTGTCCCTTCATTTCCTCTTCTATCCAGTTATATCTGGACATCACTTTCTTGACCTCAGGAAACCATTTTCACATATTTGCCTATTATGACTTCTCAAATTTTGAAGACTTCAAATTACCCTTCACATCTTTTGTATGTCGTCTCCAATTTTGATTTCTTGGCTAACTCACATTCAATTTCTGATGGAAAGGAAGTCTTGTGCAAGTATGAAGCCTTGTCTGATGCCTAATTTAATTGCTTTGGACTAGTTCGTAAGGAAGCCACAAACTATAGCTAGAGTATGCAAGGAAGCTATAACTCCCTGTATATAAGTATATATATATAATCTAGAAAGCAATCATCACCATCACTTGACTGCTGAGGTGCCATCAAACTTTTTCTCAAAATAATGAAGTTACACAATGAGACTTATTAATTGCAGATGATAAATCAAAAATAAGAAAAAAAATCAGAGGTTTGTGGAGGGGGGGGCTCCATCTTGGGCAGCAATACCTCATACTTACCTGAAGCAGAGTATATATCTATTTATATCATTCATGAAATGGTTTCACATTTTTGTTGAAGCCTTAAGTTTATGAATTATATACATATCTTTTCCTTCTTGACAGAAAATTAGGTATATGTGGCCTACCAAGCATTTAAGCAGTACAAAATGTATACCTAAAATACTTTGCCTCTATTCTGATGAAAATTGTTTCTAATAGTTTCAGAGATCCTACCTTGGTAGACATCTTCTATTTCAACTGGGCTATATAAAACTGATTTCATTAACACCTTATAGACCTACTGTATTGCACTGTCGTATTTATCCTAAACTACTTAACTACCCTAAATAAACGGAAAACCCACCAAACAGGCTAACTAATAAATAAAGGGCAGCTGGGGCATCCAAGGGCAACAACATTGTATCACCAATGAGAAGAGATACAACACATAATCATAGACAAATGACTGAGAACCTCCGGCCTTTGGCAAGGAATGGATATAGTATCTGGTCTTACACTTCCTTAGCAGTCTCTCAATCAAAGACTACTGATGAGCTGTGGGCCTGACATTGAAACTACCCTAAAAATATAAACAGAAAACCCACCAAACAGGCTAACTAATCAATAAAGGGCTGGGGTGCCCAAGGGCAACACCTCTCAATTTCGGCTACCAGGCAGAGAAGCAGCCCATGAAGCAGGTGCGACAGCCCAGTAGGACTGCCTCTCATGGACCATGGAAAGAACCTGCCATCAATGTGTCATCAATGACAACAGATCTATACAAAACATGATCCTAGCCAAATGACTCCTAGATATTTCTATAAAACAGTTCTAGGGCTTGTAGTTGGTATTGTACTAGCAAGTAACAAATGGCAGGGAGTGAGTGAAGTCACATTATAAGCACGCACTCGTAACCAACACTGGCTGAGATTATTAGCAGGGGGGCGTGCCCCTCTATCTCTAAGTGACATTGCCTAAAAAGGACAATCTTAGCACATAATATAAAAAGCAAAAAAATAATATTCCGTTGCCGGTGACTGTCCCGATGTGCCATCTGTTTGTACCCATCTTATGATTCTGAAGTTTACTTGTACAAGTCCTAATGACGTTGCCTAGGCATAGGAGAAGAGTAATAATTTATGAATGTGCATAGTAACGGCAGTTATTTCAAAATTAATACTAGTCATTTGGCTATAAAGGAAGTCCGTTCCTGCTATTAGCTTTTCAAATGAAGCCAAGAGTATCTGTGGTTTAGCTACCATTCGGCTTAATAATGTTAGCATGGCAAACGACGTAAGATCATGAAACCGATATTACAGCCTGTCATTAATAACGAATTAATGTTAATATGAGTTCTGTCTATGCAAGCACATGTTCTCAATTTAGGATCGACTAAACAATGTGCTCACAAATTCCAGGGATAACGTGATACAATAAACGTCCAACCAAAACGTTCAAATATTGAGTAGAAACTTCCTTAACTTTAGGCAAAACCGCATGCAAGCTTCCAGATTTCGGATTTCTACGCCGACTTCTCTGTTTTTGATAATTCCAAACTAGGGGGTATTGTCCTATGCAAACACAAACTTGTGAACTTCAAATAATAACAACGGGTAACATTAACTGTACTGTGGAATTTCTGTGAATAATAAATTAAGTTTACACAGCTGCTAGCGGAGGCACATGATTATGGGATGTTTGGTGGACATGATTTGTGAAGAACGATTGTAAACAGTAATGTTATATATATGATAGATTTTTAATACACACATCAAAGTCACAATACTCAACGACTTGCGAAAGTTAACCATTCCAAAAGAGAGTTAAAATGTTGATACGGGAACATCGGTGGTGATATACCTCTAACTACAACCATCAAGTTAAGAAATTCTTGAGTCGCCACGTTACTTCACAGTGAACTGTACCTTATCGCTTACATGAAGAATAGCCGAATTTCATCTGGGCCTGAGAACGCCATTACAGTATGATAATAAAGACCTCGATTTCGTTGCTTCTTTGATGTGGGTAAAAATCTCCGACAAAAGTGGGTTGCGCAGAACCCCGCGTTTGTATCATCTTGCTCCTCATGGGTTTAAAACAGAGGTTACACCGATGAGCACAACTTAAAATAAAAAGTTACATAGGTCTGACCGACATCCGTTTCATGGTACCGAGTTTTATCCCCTTCCAGTATTCGTGATGATTTATCACCTTTGACCCCTTAGCCGCAAAGTGCAGTACACTTGCAAAGGTACCTTGGCCATATCTATAAGGAATACTTAAAAAACATGTTAACCAGCTCAATTGAACTCAAACATTAGAGTGAGTAAGACAGTGCCTATTGTTTCATGAACCTGATCAGCTTAAACTTCGGAATTCCGAGTTGATAAATCAATTTTATTGATTACATTGGTAACCAATCTTTAATTTTATTCTTGGCTTGGTATACTGAGGTAAGGCTATGAGTGAATGATTACGTATTGCTCGACAGCCCGAAATTGCACTTAAGGGAAAATGTTGATTAGTTGGTTTCATACGTATGCACAAAGGAATCAATGTCTTTGCTTCAGCGCGAATTAAAACTACGACGAAATGCATCAGCAATTACCTTGTTACCATGTATTTCATGGGTTTTGAAGTCCTTACATTAACTGTATTAAAACGTTACCTAGTAACTGAACGGGTTTAGGTACAATAATACGAGAATTAAATCAACTGATCGGGGACCTATGCGGCAACTGATATCACATCTAATAAGGGAACGAAAGGACAGTCCATGCACAGTAATTGTTTGGATTGTTAAAATGGAAATCTATCTGGTATCATTTCTGATCATTAGCTATATCTGATTGTTAATAAATATCATTCTTGAAGTTAACGGGGGATAAATTCATAAAGTTAAGAACAGAAACCTACCAAAATTAGCACAAGCACACTCGAAACCTTGCAATCAAGTCGTGTTACTCCCGGAGGATAAAGAATGCGTGCAAATGCATCCTTAACTTTCTCCATCACGTTCTCTGTGCCCTTTACAATATCATCCAGTCATTTATGTCTTTTCGTCCGTATGCTAGCTCAATTTTAATCCCATTGCTTGTAAGTTTTCCTCTCCTTACCTGCCTCTCAAATCTACTATCGATGCTTTTCACAGCGGAAGAAGTGTGCCTTGTATTTGTGATGACACTTAACGACAGTTGAAGGAAATGCACACAACAAAAGAGCTAAGACATTTGTTGTTCTCTGGAGAGAGAGGGACAATAGCTGCTGCGTAAAGAGTCACTTCGTCACAGTTTGGTAACTGCAATTGAAAACGCATCAAGGAAGTGTATCAGGCATAGCACCACTATGGATCCACCAATGGCGTGAAACAACTGTTGAGGGGAGGGCATGGACATATCTCTAAGTTGGAACGATAAATAACATTGCCAACTTAACTCGGCTGGCAACCATACGAAGTTATATGGCGTCCAAACGAAGTTTTGTAACGCGTTCGAGCAAACTTTTGGTTAATTCGAATCACTATTGTCTTGGAATCAAAAAGTTATATTCCAAAATTTGACGCAAAATATATATCCACAATACCACATATAGTAACTTACTAACGCCTTAAGTCATTTAGCAAAGTAGGCCTAGTTCCTCTCATAAACGAATTCAGCGATTCTTTTAGTTTTTTGCCATCTCCGCGGTATCGTTTATGATTATCAACATTGTTTACTTTTCATACCCGTTGGCTTAAAAATGAGCTACTAAAATGGATCTTAGAAGTCTGTAGCTCAATAAATACAAAATAAAGCCATTAAAAACGTAAAGCTTCATTTCTACGCCTGACTTGTTGCAATAATTTATTTTCAGCATTAAATATAGAAAAACGAGGAAATCCCTGACTTATTTCTTTTACCTCAAATATCACTAATACTTTCGTTCTTCATTTCTCCTATCTGTAGGCAATGACCTTCCACCACATTTTCTAGGTTACTTAGCAAAAAATATCTAGAGATTGAACATGAGAGCAATGTT
>JAAAKM020003055.1:0-12819 GCA_010016025.2 Alatinidae sp. Z8VKAUB7J3 | reverse complement strand
GCATTATCAACCAACCACAAAGATCGTGTGCCTTCCACAAATTCTAGCTCTGTAGTTTATCAATTTTCATGCCAGTGCGAGGCTGGCTACGTTGGCCGCACGACGTTGAGGCTGGTCGACCAAATTACGCAGTATGTACCATCCTTTATTCGCCAAATATCAACTCCTAAACGGAAACAACCACCTCGGGTTTCAAAGACCAGAAACACCATTAAGCAATGTGACTCTGCCATAGGGCAGCATTTGCTTGAGAACCCAACATCATTATCAGCAGCAGGATCACCATCATCGTTATCGTGGTCTGTTTTGTACTAAATATTCCTGTATTGTATTCTATGTATATATTGTAGCTTTAAAAGCACTATGGTGTAATGATATCCGGAAATTTTGATAATATAATAAAATTGCTCGCATCTGATCGCATTTGTGTTTGAAATTTACACTAACAAAATTACATTGGATGTGGAATGGCGCTCGATTTGAAATTGGTGTCCACATATGGAGTGATAGCTGTTAAACAGACAAGGAACAATAGTCCATACCAAGGGTGGCCAACCTTTTTTGGCCGGTGGACCATATCTTGATTGCTGGAATCAAGAAGGACCGCCAACATTTTTACCAGAATAAAGATCAGCAGACGCATTTGATTAAGTGCTGAAAACGTTCAAAAATACGATAGGGGCTATCCAATTTTTGTGTTTGGGCCGAAAAAGATGAAATTTAGAATCTTAAGTGGGCCACACATGAAGACGTGGTGAGCTAAATGCCGCCAGCGAGTTCATATTGATTTCTAATACGTGTTTCGTAATTTTCTTCTTTCCAGGGCCACGCCATGATTGTAGAGAAATACGATCCAAAATAGATGACTGGACATCAATTTTTTGAAGTCGAATTCCGTAAAGAGGTAAATAATAGAATTTTATCATGGAATGAACGAATCCTGGACCACCCATTCCACTTCCACCACAAGCGACTCCCATTTTCTGTGTATTTATTCGTGTCACACTTTGCCCACGGCTCTGTATACGGTGGGAAGGTTTGTAAGTAGATGAAGTGAACATTAGACACTACCCTTGTAAAGTCCATGACGCGAGAAATAGTTGGTTGTGTATGAACAGATTGATTCTTTGATGTGTAATGTTTTCGTACCACTTTGCAAATCTCAATTTAGGATTGACATACTCACAAGAAGTCATCGCAGAAGGTTCGATTTCAAGCTATTTCTTGTTGATATTTTGTAGTCAGTCGGCTATGTTTCAAAAGCTTTGTTGGACGCCCATCCAAACTTTAAGAAGTGTTGCACGGCATTTTACATGAAATCCAACGAGGTAAAACGCTGTGGCTGACGGTTTTGTAAAAACTTTAAAGAATGTAATAACAGCCACGCCCAGGTTTCCGGTGTACAGTGTCACCCTTTGTTTAACTCGTGTACATTTTGTAACGCTCCATTAGCTAACAATCGAGCTATATACTTGGTCACGACTTGTCCCGAACACGCGTGTTACAATTTCCCCGCAGGTATCCTTTATCTGGGATCACGTAACCTTCGTCTTAGGATAGCGACCGTAAGAAGCTTATGTAACTTGTGGTCTGCTATTTAATGTTTAAATGATACACAAACATAGCCAATATCTGTTTGTCGCATTTGCTCTTCTGGAGATGCACATCCTTGCTGCAGTGCCTTATGATGGCGTTGTGGCGTACATCGGGATTAAAGTTGACGCAATCTCTATTCGAGGCATCGCGCCTTGGTCGTGCTATAGAATTGCAGATAACGGACACATTATGAAGCAGATATTATAATCGCAGGAAAGAGTGGAAGGTAAAAGTGCGGAAAAGTGAGACACAGAGGAGCATCACCTCTTCAAAACGCCACATAGTAGCGCTGTGTTCTTATATCAGGAAGTGGACATTGAGTCGTCATTTCGTTCCAACTATGCTACAACGAAGCAAAATAACTTCAATCATTTTACCTATTACTTGCAATTTCAACATCGTTTATATCTTTCCAAGCGATTTTCTTCTTAAACTCCATTCATGCAATTACATGGTCATTTCTTGCATTTATCAGACGAGGAGTCTCTCTGCCCACGACATTGTTGATGAATAACAAAAGGGAAATATGAATTGAAGATAAACCTTGAAATTCCGTTACAGGTCGTAAAACATTCAACAGTAAACAGCGATTATCTCGCTTAAAAGATAACTCAGTCATTCTTCTTGCCGAATATGTCATCAACCACGGATTGTTTACATTTAAAGATGGAAACGCAAGAGATTAAGGAGTGTTCACATGAAGGCAGCCTTTTCAGAAGTGAAAATTAACTACAACACAACTACTTGAAGAAACTCGGTTTCTTAGCTCTAAAGCTAAAACGGAGCTAAAACTTCAAGAATCCTGCTCGCCAACCCTTCTTGCTGACGGCAACACATACGAGATAAAACTTGGGGGAGAGGGGAGAGTAGGGAAATCCTTGCCAGACATGCCTCATATCGTCCAAGCCCTGTATAACTACGCGGGTACTAACGTGGACCTTCGCACGAGGCCATCAGTACATTTCATACCATATTATTCATTTCGATCATTTCTGGTCCATGTACAGACTCAAGAGGCCCTAAGTATATCATGATTTATTGTTTCGGGCAGTATTCATACAGAGATGCAGAGATATCCCAGTATCATCCAGAAGAGAGGATTTGAAATGTTAGTTTAGAAAAGAACACTTGGGAAGTAGAAAATATGTCACCACCGGGGATCGAACCCGTGACATATTTCTGTTTCTCTAGTGTTCTTTTCAAAACTAACATTTCAAATCCTCTGTTCTCGATGATACTTTCTAACTTTAATGGGTTTTGGATAGATAGACCGGCCGGAGAGCAGTACTCCCTTGGTCATGTCACATGGCGCGGAGAGGCTAGTCTCCAATTGCGTTGACCTAGATGTCGATTTCCACAGGTGAATGACTGGGAGCTAATGTGGCGACTAAAGAAATAGAGTACGTTAACATCGGAGGTCACCACATCTGGTAGAGCGCACGCCGCGAAAGAGTGGCTCACGGGTTTGATCCTAGGTGGTGACGTATTCTCTATTTCTCTAGTGTTTTTTTGCAAGATATCCCAGTATACAGCAAGAAAGCTGTTAAAGGAAATACTTGGAATTGACTTTGCTGATCTTTCTGATCTGATTATGAAGCCCGGAGTAACTCATATAGACTCATTGTACCCCGTACGGCCGCATATTTATATAACACGCTCTACTTGGTTGTACGAGCACACAGACAGTGACTTCTAATTTATAAGTCGATTCTATTAAGTAATCGAGCGTACCCATTTTTTCTCACTTCAATAAATTATAAAGAAGATAATTTAGAGCCGGTATAATAAACTGCGCAATTTTAGCGTCACATTATGTAACAAGGTAGATAGGCGGCCTTAGAATGTGTTGATAAACTTTGTTACACAATTGAACAAATTATGAAAGATAGTTACCGTAAATGACCGATTAAGCGCACTGGGCGCTTATTTAAAAACAGAAGGTTTTTGGGTGGGCGCTTATTCGGACTGGGTGCTTATTAAGGAAAGGAAAAACAGATACCTAAACATAAATGATCTTTTTATAGAATAGAGAACATAACGTCAACGAGATTATTTATTTATGAGAGAATGTAAACGTTTTTGAGGTCGAAAGTCAAAAAAAATTCAAAAAGGTTCTATTTCTTTTTCACCTATCCAATATATACTGGGAGCGTATTCAGACCTGGGCTCTTATTTGGACCTGGGCGCTTGTGAGAAATATTTTTCCCAAACTGGGCGCTTATTTGAGCATGGGCGCTTATTTGATTTCTGGGCGCTTAATCGGTAATTTACGGTATATGTTTGCCACTTATGAAAACGGAAGAGAGAGGTTGTACTGAAGTCTTAGGCAACATGATTGCTTAATCCGCGTTTTTTGGCATGAAATTTCCTGGAAAAGTATTGACGAACCACAAATTGCCGCAAAATTACAATAGAAGTAGGCGGACTCTTGTGATTTCAGAGTGTATGGTTTGTTCTTATAATGGATAGGGGTAACGATAAACCTCACCAGCTGGTACATCTAAAGGTTGGTCAGATTTAAAGAATACAAGGACAGGTGATGTGTGCCCTGTTTTCTTGTATTTGTTTAGATATAGACAAGTAGAGACTTGAAAGGTCATTAAATCGCTATTACCAAAAAGCGACTAGGAAATGCCGGCAACAACGGCTGTACTGTTTCGCTTAGAAAGTTTGTGTAATATCTAGAGTCGTTTTCTTGTTGGAAAAAGCACAAGGATAAGCGTGACAAGATTGCCTGGTCACCACGACCTCCCATTGGCGACACGTTTTGACATACATTCTTAATTTTACTTTAAATTCAGCGGATTCTGTTTTTTAAAGTAAGGGCAGGCCTGTAATGAGCCACTACTGTCGCGGGGGAGGGGGAGGGGGAGGGGAGCCATCAAATGAGTAATTAATTAGTTGATGAAAATTTTAAAATCTAATTAATTATTATTGTTATCGTGGATCGTGCATGAAAATTTGGAATATTGATACTCAAAGTTTCACTTAGAATAGCCAACATTTCCAGGCACTGACTGATAATAAAAACTAAATCGAAAAAGTACCTAATAGTATTATAACATGGGTTACTCGAAGTTACCAGAGGGGGTATGACCATTTTTTCCTCCTTAGCTACGGGGTTGTCCAAGGAGATACCAATGCCTGTATATTATCATATTACCAATATTATTTAGTGTCTTTTCAAAAACTGCTAATATTGTTAGTAAGGAGAATTAGTTATAAATGTCCTCACTGGGGTATTGGCAAACACTCTACCGTTAAATGCAATTGATTTGCAAGCACTCGACTGCAAATTTGTGATCTGTATGTAGTATTAATTAGTATGTTAGCAATTTGCAATTGATTAGTCAAAGAATAAGTGGTAGCGGCCGATATACAATTAATTGCAATTAATTGGTCATCAACATATTACGATTAATGAGCAATAATCGGTAGAATCGATTTATCAGCTCGTACTCCCACTTATTGGTAAAAAATTAATGGAACTGATGAATTAGCTGATTGTAAGCTGTGATTGGTTAACTTTCTTTTCTATGCAATGGAACAACAATTTATTGCCATCGATTGATCGGCAGTTAATTAATAGCTCTTATCAGCAACTGATTGTAATTGACTGATATACAATTAAATACAGGTGGTAAATTTAAAGTTTAATTTCAATAAATTGTAAATGATTTGTAAATAATCAGTTAGTAACACTATGATTGATGATTGCTCGGTATGCAATTAATTAGCTTTTCTGCGGCTGATCTAATCTGATGATTAATCGATCTGCAGTTAAATCTTAATTATTATTTTATTGATTTGCAATGTATAACGGTCAGCTGATTTTGCTTAAATTGTTTAATTGAAGGCAGAGGAAGAGAGAAGGAGGAGGAGGAGAGTAGAAGAAGAAGGAGGAAAAGGAGTCTTTCGTTAGCTTTTACTATTGTAGTGGTAGGGGTGAGCGCCACTGCTATTCCAAGTTACGTTTTAAGCACGTCTCCCAGCATAGCTTATACTCATTTCACCAACCCTGCAAGAACGGAAGGCAGAGTGAACCTTAGCGGCACTGTCTTCAATCGAACCTCGGTCGCTCAATTTTTAATGAAAGTCCAGTACCACTAAAGAATCTTGAGACAATAAGAAACTTACTTGAAGAGAAATGTCTTAGCAGGTTTTACGGATGGTTGAATCTCACGATGTGTTGCCACATATCAGACCATGCATAGGAAGGAAATGATAATCTTTTATCTTTTTATGATAGCAGTGACAGCGTCAGCTCCCCAAAATTGTGGTTTTGTTCGTATGTGTTCGTGTGTGTTTGTGATTGTTTGTGATTGTGTGTGTGTGTGTGCTTGTATTTGTATGTGTGTTGGTGTTTGTGATTGTGTGTGTGTGTTTATGTGTGTGTTTGTGTGTGTTTGTTTTATATATTTGTGCTTGTGCGTTCGTGTGTGTTTGTGTGTGTGTGTTTGTTGTGTATGTGTGTGCTTGTGTATTCGTGTGTGTGTTCGTGAGTGTGTATTTGTGTGTGTGTGTGTTTGCTTGTTGTGTATGTGTGTCCTTGTGTGTTCATGTGTGTGTGCTTCTGTGTTTGTGTGTGTGTGTTTTAGCGTGTGAGTGTATGTGTGTTTTAGCGTGTGTGTGTGTGTGTGTGTGTGTGTGAGGAGGGTGGGGGTGACAGCTTGGAATGTTTCATTAAAAATCCTAATCAAACGACATCACTTACAAGGCTTTAAAATACAGAACTATCACCGCTATCAAGTCCCCAGTTTTCTCATCAGATGTGAAAGAATTGAAAGTTTGATTTCTGAGACAAGGCACGTAGCCAGAGTAATAAATTGAGAAGGAGTATCTTAATTTTGGAGCGGCTAACATTGCAACTGCCTAAGTAAAGCCTAGAGATGTTTGAATCTTAACTCGTGAATTTAGAGGCAGTTGGTAAATTTAGGGAGCTAACCCCTGTAGTATCAAAATGATGTCAATCAATTTTACAATAAGCTTTGTTATGTAAATTACTTTGCGTTCTATTCGAATGTATTCTTCGAATGTAAGTTTAGTGATAGAGAAAACGATATGAAGGTGATTTGATCACACGGAAAAAAGCTCTTGTCGTCTTTATATCAAGCAGGCTATCATCGTTAGTAAGTCATTTTTACTGTCAATTATTAGCCCTAAAACCCTCTATAGTTTCTCCGTGGCTATGGGTTTGTTTAACGAGCCCCCCCCCCAAATGAAGCCGCTACTGCATGGTAGATATTACAGCGCTGCGGCCTTTGCGTAGTTCCATTTTTGCATTCTTTCGACAGCTAAACACTGCAACTCAATTTTGTTTGTTACTTGTCATTTACATATTTATCAAGAGGAAAGCGTGCAGATACAATTTGCTACGCAAATTCTAGAATATGGTAATGTTATACCTTTGCTGAGTATTAGTTGAATGACAGTGGATTTCAGAAGTTTGCGAAAGGGTTAAGGTTTAGTCGTTTTGTCACGCCTTTAATTTCGCATTTTGATAGAAATGGCATCAATATGGTCTGACAGTAATGACGCGAGATACGTTGGAATAGCTCATTTGCGCGCCATCTTGATTACAGTCAAAGAGGTTGCTAAGTGGTTGCTAGTCTAGTCTACAAAGAAATATGGCATGATCATCTGCTTTCCGTGGGATTGTCTCTTATTAGACGTTTTGTATTGAATTGGTACTGTACTACCAAATTCAAGCGTAGTCATTTAAAATTAGAAAAGTCGGTGCAGCGATGATAGATTCATTCTTTCGGATGCACATGGGCGCACGGCCAAAGGGGCTGAGGGGGCTGCAGCCCCCCAGTTTGTTAAAATGTTATATTTTTTCTGGCAAAAAGACCATTAATGGCTATCTAGCGTAAAAAACCTCATAGATACTGACCCACTTCAGATATTCCTAAGATTTTTTTACAAAACAAAACAAACTTTAAACAAAAGTTCGTTCACTGTGCGTGTCTTTAATTGCCGTAGCATTAAGGAAATTTTTCCAATTTAAAGTGGCGGTAGTTTACCCTATCCCCCTTCAATTCAACCGTCTGCAGAACTGTCGATGCATGTCGCAATAATTTTAGGAGGGAGTATTTTTTTCGGGAAATAATCCACAGCCCCTCCAATATTTTTCGTCCGTTGCTGCTATGCAGTTGCAACAATGCTATGTAGCATGGTTGGTATTCTAACTAATTTTCTAAGTAGCCGAAAGGACTCCGGACTAAAATCAGAAACCAGCAAACCTTGTTTCAGCCAGCGTAAGAATTTGTAAGGTACCTATCCAAAACGTTAGAACAAAACCTTCCTCCCAAATGTTCTATTTTTCATCATGTTCGTGGGTTGTTTGCAGATTGGTGGATTGTTTGTGGATTGTTGGGCTGTTTGCGAATTATTTGGTTGCCTGGGGATTGGTGCGTTGATTATGGATTGGTGGGTTGCTTGCTGATTGGTGGGTTGCTTGCGGATAGGTGGGCTGTTGGTGGATTGGTGGATTTTTGCTGGGTTCGTGGGTTGTTTGTTCATATGTGGATTGTTCGTCGATTGGTGGATTATTTTTGGACGCGTGAGTTGTTTGTAGATTGATGGGTTCTTTGTGGATCGGTGTGGTGTTCGTGGATTGGTGGATTGTGCGTTGACTGGGTGGTTCTTTGTGCATTAGTTGATTGTTTGTGGATTGGTTCGTTGTTTATGGATTAGTGGGTAGTTGTGCATTGGTTAATTGTTTATGGATTGTTGGGTTGTTATTGGATTAGTATGGTGTTTGTGGATTGGTGTGGTTTCAATTTCAAAGACATATTCTTCTCTGTTCTTTTTAATGTAAATTCTCATCCAATAACGTACGTAAGATTCCAGGTAAATTCTATATCCAAAGATTCCAAAACTCATAAAATTCTACTACTCATACCCTGGTCTCTATGGTCTCACTCTGCTCACTGATCCTCAGGTCAAGTGCGATACAAATTTATCCTAACACGGGCGTGACTTACACTACGTTAATAATGCCCAGACTACTTCCAGAACAGTGACTGTACCCGACCAAGTATTCCTACATTGGCTTTCGACTCATGTGCAAACAGAATCTAAACACTCTAGACTGAGATTACTATTTCTCGATAACTTCAAGGTTTGACCGTTGTCGGATAAAAAGCGACAAAAACCCTAACACTGTAACAAGAAATGTTGAAGTAGGTACACAAGGCAGGTAGGTAGGAGTAGACAACAAATCTACTCACACGGCTATAAATCTTCACGACACATTGTATAATTTTTCTGGACGCCAGGAGTATTTTAGGTCCTCCGTCGTCGATCGTTTTTCTATTTGACAGATATCAGGATATTTAGGATCTGGATACATAGCTCCACTACAGACGTAGTGATGTCAATCAAGTAAAATTCCAACGTTAATTTATTAAGAATGTTTAGACCTGACCCGCTTATGGGAGACAAATGTCAGACTATTTGAAACTTGCTGTTTTGTTAATGACACTAACTTAATTTTCACCTTGATATAGATGACTACGGCAGGAGGTACTGATACCTATCACTGAAGAATGAGATTAATAAAAAGACACAGGGTGCAAAAAATGTCGAAACTGAACTATCAAACAGTGACGTAAGACGGCACCCCGGACCTCGCCACTGTAAACGATCCTTATTTGTTGGCTGGTAAGTTAAGGTTCGTTAAGGCCGGTATTGATCATTCGAGTAAGAAACAAAACTTGATTGCTAGTCGCCGTTATATCTTGTTCATGTGGCCTGAACGTAACTTTCCTCATGTAAACGTCACGAAAGATGTCATATCATTACAGCCCCCTCCTTCCCCAAACGGATCAGCACCAATGACTCCTATAATTTTGCATGGTATTGCTTAGGAATTCATGATGAACGTACCATGCAAAATCTACAGGGCTCATAATATACCGCTCTTGCTCTTTGGCACCACAACAATAATACCTCCATCGTATCAATGTAAGCTTTGCAATATTTTCAATGCTAATACCAGATTAAACAGATACGCATCAACATTCATGCCATTTAGCGGTGTACCCACAGTTCTGTTAATCTTGGCTCACCTAGTGGCTGAGTTTTTTCGCATTTGATTCCATGAAATTAGTGGTTTACACTGTAATCTGCACATATGGAGAAAGGTAATTCGGCATTCTGTTTGATTTAGGAATACTCTAAAGTTTTAGAATAGTTTTACTAGCGTAATGGTGGAAAATGGATGCAGAGGATAATCGCTGTTTCTGATATGGATAGGATTTGTAATCCAGATGGCAAAATAGGGAGTGGCTCCGAAGTAGATTAAGGGTTGTGGTCATGGTGACCTTGTGAGATTAGGGGAACTTGGTATGTTGGCCGGCGGATGGGAGATTAAATTCTGATAAAATGACATATTATTCCGCTGTGGTATATTCCTGTTTACCTGTTGTGGGGTATTCGCTGTAAAGTTGTACCACAATGCTATGGTATAACTTGGTATCGATAATGGTGATAAATCTAATTTAAAATTTTGAAAATACAGTTCTGTAGCGCAATGCTGAGATGTTGCGATATGATCTTGGTCTGTGGTGTTGCGAGTTGCGAGTTGCGATGTGTGTCGCTTTGCTTATTTAGTGTTGCGATGGTTGCGATGAAGATTGCATAAGTGCTAGTTTACTTATGATAACGAAAAACTGCTAAAAGTATAAAGAGCTCTTGTCGATAGGTCCTTTATACTAACCACCTGGCTGGAACTTGAGTATCAGTTACACAGCTGGGCAACATGGTCTATGCAAATTTAACTTTTCTAATTTTTCGTATTTTAAATATTTATCCGCTGATCGCTCGCAGCAAGGTACTGCGATGACATATAGGACGCCATCACGAGTTTTTAAAAGCGGACACATGCTGTCAGGGTGCATTTCACAAACTGAGCTATGACTTGGCCACGAAGATAACAGGGTTTTTGTCAGAGGTTACCTCATCAACTTCAGATATCTCGGTAGTGTACATCTAATGGAGCCTTTTCGATGATATTCTCTAGGGAAAGGTAAGTTTAGCCCAAAGGGTGTTAAAAATCATCCCAAGAGCTAGGCACCAACTTCCTCGAGCATGTACGATTGATAACAAATTCCTCCATACTGATGACATTGAAGGGCACAGGTCAAGCTGTAACTACTTCCCAACGGCCACAATTGTTTGTTCTCGCTCGCGCTTTAACGCGGTTTACCAAATTGCTTGGATAACTATGATTTTTCCAGTAAGCTTGGCCTGCGGTACGCAACGTGCCTTTAACGAGATTCGCTTGTGAAAACTTATTGTCAGACACTGGGCAAGACAAACGATTACTTGAGGTAAATGTATAAAACCCTATGAGGTATATCGATAGCTTTGAATATCGATTGAAGGAGGAAAGTGGAGACATTTCCTTTTCCTTTTCATTTCATTTCCTTTTTTTCCTATTTAAGCCACTGAAAGCAGACACCGTTGGCGAAACGAGAGAACAGCCGTGTAATGAGACTTTCAAGGGATGCAAAGGGTGCCGGCTTTTGTGCCGGGTGTCGACAAGGGTGCCGGCTTTTGGCAAGAGGGGGCCCTGTGCCATAAAGTGATTTGGGGGCCCTTCTTTAGTCCTTGCAAAATTACGTCAAATTTTTTTTGTTTCAATGAGCTGTGCGAGCCCCCCACTTTCAAATCTTAGGTGCGGAGCCCTGTGTCACGGCACAGTCGGCACCCCGCTAAAACCGGCACTGGATGCAAATTGTATTGGTAAACCAACTATGAATTATATACTTCTTGATCTGGTTACTGTTTATTGGTTTTAAGTCAGGGTAGTTTCAGTGTTTAAAGAGCTGTCGTGGTCCTGTGGGTATTTCTGCAGCCTTCGACACCCTCAAGCGTTGATTATCGTTTTACTGTATGTGGAGGTCTACTTTATGGTGGAGTGCAACGTTTATATGTGATGACGCATTCAGATTTCGAGAAGGAATATCATGTACAGGTCCCATCCGTTCATTAAAGAGAATTGTTTAGAATATCAAGGTGTACCAAGGCAATCTTGTTATTCACTTTGTCAATTTCTCCATGGCGTTTAAGTCACTCAACTGAGAGATCGTGTGACACGTCGTGCAATCGTATGTAGTCCCGAAGAAAATGATGGGCATGATGAGGGCTTTCTACAGAAATAGTAATGCTGCATAAAAGTAAAGGAGGGTAATAATTATTATGTTGTTAATGTAGGCGTGAAGGTGTAAGCAGTGGATAATTTCTTTGATTCTTCTGGTGGTTTTGTAGACCTCTTCGTCTGTAATTTGGTTGTTTTCCCAATTAAATGTGTGTCCTTCCTTCCAACAGTTTTCTGCAATCTTACGACTCTTTATATCTCCCTTCGCGGAGGCCTTCTTGGTTTCCTTTTCCTTCTGACCTAAAGAACGTTTTGACGCGACAGTATAGGTCACCGAATAGTCCTTACGTTTTATCTTATACGCAATGTTATTAGTTTCTGCTGCTGAGACAGGGTTTTGGGGTTTTGAAAGAGTAAGGTGGACGATCTAGCTTGTAAGAAGACAGAGACTCAAAACATGATAAACTCTACCATCTATGCTAATGACTACCTCAAATAGTATTCGACTAGTTAAATCCATCAATCCACTTTTTGTAGATTTAACTACATGTCGTGCACTCTATTCTGTAACATTTTCGTTGCTAAAATCATACACATTTTTTATATATAAGTAACTCAGTTTCTTAGGTGTGAGGCCTGAATCTGGTCCAGAATCTAAGCAACAAGCTAAGCAACTCGTGGCCTCAAATTCAGAAGGGAAAATTTTTAAAACGCCTGAAAAACAAATCAAGAAACGTTTTTCATTAAGAATTGATTACAAACTGTTGATATATTACAAATATCACACTGTTGATAATGTGTCAAGCAAAGAGATGAAAGATCCAACCATCATTTGGTATTTCATCATTTACAACACAACGAAATTCAGCGATAACCTGTAGTGATACCTAAGCAACTACTTAAGCAACTCCAGGTCTGATTTTGGAAAATTGCTAAGCAACTTAAAGCCTGACCCCGAAAATGAAGTTGGTCATAAAAAAACAACGTGCAGTAGATTTTATCTGTGAATCCCTAATAGTTAAACGTGACCAGTGCCCGGCGAAAATGTTTCCAGAGAATAGAAGCATTTGCAGTCTTTACTAACAATATTGGAAGGAATAGTCATGTGTACATATCCT
>JAAAKM020003052.1:0-12820 GCA_010016025.2 Alatinidae sp. Z8VKAUB7J3 | reverse complement strand
TTCATCAGTGCCAGACATATACATATTCTCAGCAGACACACTGCAATTATATATAATTCTCAAAGAGTGGAGCATTATATATATATATATATATAGATATATATATATATATATTTATAGTAGTGATACGGTGACCAAACTCGGCATGACTGCAGTTGAAGACATTCTCAACATTTTGACGTCAGTCGGATTTGTAATGAAGTAAGCAAACTCTAATAATTTTCTAATTTTCTTTCTACTAAAATTTTAAAACAATTGCATGGTATATAGTTATTTCCTCCAAAATGTTAAATTTAAGTACTTTTTAGAGGTTTCCAATACTTTCCTAATGTCTTCCCTTAATGGTCAAATGCAGCGTTACTTTTTCAAACAACAACGAGTGTAACAACGGTGCACCATTACTGTATGGTTTATGCCAGTTTTAAACAGCTTGGTTAACAACATAATATTCTCACATTCTAAATCTACTCTACCATTAAAATACAAACAGAGTCCGGTAGTTTACTAGTACTTTTAAAAAAGGAGAATCAAAGCTACTGCAAGGATTTAACATACAAGTAACACGAAGAAATAAAGGAAATTGTTTGAACGAGTGTTTGTTAATGTACAATCATGGGTATCGAAGCATCATGGTAGTTATTTGGATAAGCACAAGTTTTCCAAAAACTTAAATTTGGCAACGAGTAACTGACATTCACAGAACTTTACTGAAAATGCGGAACCAATATTACAGCCCTCAACACTTACGCCGGCAACGGACATTGGATAGAGACGTGCCGACAAACACTTGGTTTCTGTCAACAGTATGTTTGCGAGTGTATCATAAACCAGAAATTATTCCAAAAGAAAGCTTTCACAGAACATTTCACCCTTTCCGTTTTATTATGTCATTTCATCAACATACCTTCACGTCACCAGCTAAAGCTAAAGTCTAAGACTTTTGATATATTGCCGATGAGCTGCCAATGCGTTCCTGTTAACAATCGCCAATGATTTGATTATGCTTTCCGTTCCTATTTCTGAGCGAAGCATCGCTTGGCGGTTGCTGTTTGGGTTTCATTTGCATATCAAAAAAGTCAAAGCCTGAGAAGATGACCTATAAATGTAAAAACTAACCTTGCTAGTTTGTGATAAGTCTGAATACACTCAAGGTATTTGATGCAATACGGCCATAGGCCATAAGAAATTAAATTTGGTATATGCAGGATTGAAGGTCCCTGTATACAAATCTTACGACGTTTAAATATTTTAGAAGTTGGCTATTGGTTCAAAATTTGAATAACGTATTGAGTAACGGATTCATTCTCCTGAACGACTTTTGCCATACATTAATCGCAGCAAGCGTATGGAGTGAAGTGAAAAAGTTTTTACCGTGAATTTATGGGAAACCAGAAAATCAAAACACGTTCCAGAAAGTAACAGTCACGAGATCGACACTTTCTCTGCCACTCATGTTATTGAAAAAGGCGTAAGTTGTAAACAAATTCTTTTTGTCGACAGGGTACCGGCTTCCTTGTTTTGATAAATGTGAAACAGGTAGTACGTCTTTTGGGAAAACAGGCAGCAGCTTTTGGGGGGAATAAGCAATACGCGGTTGTACCGTGGGAAAACTGTTAGTCACGGCCGTTTTTATTCTTTTATTGAAATTTAAGGAAACTTTCCCAACCCACCGTAGTCGCAAATATACTGGGCACTTCCACGGGCCATATTGTGGGTCAGACGAAAACTTGGCGGTTTGATCAGAAATGACAATATTATTGAGATTTTCTAGGAAAGATTTTCTAGAAAAATGGCTTTGATGTTGGTTAATTTCTCATTCAGTTTAATTTTAGAGAAAATGACAAGAATACGATTGGTTTTGCGAGTTTTAGGGCCTGAGCGTATATTGTCCCGTAAATGAGGGTTTCTGTAAACAAGTTGACGCAACTTACCCTCGTTGTTTGACGTATGTTAACGTTACCTAAGATGTTGTCCATTTTGGCAAGATAATCGGCTTTATTTAACATAACGACCCTTGACCCTTTATCAGGTTTGCTAACGACAATGTCAACGTTGCTTTGAAGTCATTTTATGGCCAAGAAGTGCTTTCTGTGCATATAGAAACAAGTAAGATCGTAAGATGTACCACAATAAGCATGTGCTAAATCACTCAGTCTGTCTTTTACGGAGCTGAGTGCCTCATCCAATATCGGTCTGGGTTTTGAGATTTGACTGAAAAGCATTTCAAATTCAGCACAAATTTCTTCTCTCTTAATGTTGTTGCTAGGGATACAACATTCAAGGCCATGGCCGAGAAATAATTCTTCGGTGTCAGAAAGAGGATAGAAGAGATTAAGATTAATATGTTTGCGGAGTCACGTAAAGAGCTTCCGAAACGTTTTGTAATAGGTAAATTTATGTTGCGGCTTGATCCCTGATTTTTGTTTGGTGCGACATAGGATCACAAACTTTAGCAATATAGCGACATAATCTAATAGCGTCAAAAAACGAAAGGAACGTAAGAATTTTAACACATTTTTATTTAATGAAACGTGTGAACTCTGATTAACTTAGCCTCCAATTTTTCAATTTTGTCGTCAAGAAATGCACGTTTCATGGTTGGGCTTTATCAGGCACGAGCTTCTGCTGCACAACTTTTGACAAAGCTAAGAACGACATGTTTTACAGTACATAGTTTGTAGAAATAAATGGCAAATTGTAAGGTTCTCACCTTACCTCGAAGCTTGATAACTTCGTTCAGATCTTCAATCTGTTTTCTGGTGTACATCCGTCTAATATACTTGAAAAATTTGTGCAAAATTTGAATATTGCTTATTTATGATAAACTTTGGATCAAACTAGTCGTCCACTTGTCTATTTTTGTTACGTTGATGACGCAATTTCCGTTTTCAAAGACGAGCAGCGAAGTGAGCAAATATCACAATAAACTAAACGACTTGCATCCTGCTCTTAGCTTAGAAAAAACCCTCGTTTACAAGACAATATACACGCTGGGTCTCGTTTTGCCACAAATTCATCGCAGAAACTTTTTCACTTCACTTCATACAATTGTTGTGATCAGTGTATGGCGAAAACGATTAACAAAACGAATCCGTTACTCAACGCAATATTCACGTTTAAATATTTTGAAGAAAAAGAAATATTCAAATTAGAAACCAATTCGGACCAAAGACTAATCAGTGTTAGGAACTGGAAACTTTGCGGTCTAACCCTCTTATGCATAGCCACTGACATAAGCTGCGCAATATGGTAGCAACATTGTATCAGTCATAAATGTTATACTCAGACAAAAACCTGGTATTACATAGCGTCCTACTTACATCACAATCTTAATGCGACCTTCTCGTGTACCGCACTTTGCATGCCACGGTCTGATACAGGATAATAGGCGACTGGAAAATTGCAATAAATACTCCAGCTGCATGTGGTACTGCCAAATGATAACAGGAACTTACCTCAATACTTCAGGGAACGTTGTAAGGGTCAAATAGAGAATTATCCCAGAGTTTAAACATTAACAAAAACAAATAAATAAATAAATCAGGGTATGCAAATCGTATAGATCCTAGAACAATTTATAAACGATCACTTTCAGTAATAATTTGGAAACTAAAACTACCACCTTGTAAACCTAATTCTACTCATCTATCTGAAATCACCATTATTATTCTATTCCTTTTAAAACGCTGATAATGAGGATCATTAGGCTCTCTTCCTTTTACCAATACCTTTCCTACTGTAAAAGATCCGTGTCCATTCTCTCCAACTATAAAAGAGCCGTGTCCATTCTCTCCAACTATGTCATCTACCAAAATCCATAACTATTGTATGCTCTCTGTTCTTCGTCCAAACCGGCGCACTGTTATTATCTCCCTTCTGTACCTTAGAATGTATCACCAAGACGACGTCTTCTTTCTCGTGGCAATGGCTATCCATGCCCTGGCACTTGTTACCTAATACCTGCTTTGTCTTCTCCAATTAAGTACAACCGTTCGTCCCTTAGCACACTTTTTCAACTACCGCAAGCTTTCAGATATTCAGAAGTGCCAAGGCTTCCACAAGGATGCATACAAACATAAACGGCTTAATGTCATCAGTAGTGATCACTTTCGTACGGAACCTGAAAGCTTTTTGGTCATTCGAAGCATATCATTCGAAGCCTATTACCCTTATTTTCTATAATGTTGCTGGTGTTGATATGAAACAAGTCAATAAAATACTAATAGACTGCGTGCGTGCTTTACAATCAACTATGGATATCCAAAATGCATTGCGTCACTATTACATTATCATAACTGTATATACATGCACGAGAAACATTAAAGAAAGTTTTTTGGGAGGAAAGAATACAGATAATCATTTGTGTCACAATATTGGCACCGTTTTTCAGGAACGCTACATTTCAGCTGCATACTGCCAGTCTTCGTCAGACGATGCGTCGATTTTCTGAGTGTTACTTTTTATGCTCAACGCTAACTGTCCGTGACTGGTTCATCTTCAATTCACCTATTTTGGCGGATAGCTGTTTCTGTGGACGTCCATCCTAACATTGCCTCCTATTGTGTGTTTTTTATATTGTTGGAATCGATGTCTCAGGAAATTCATTGCCCTTGTCCCTGTTGATCTTATCAGGATGAAGTCATATTTGAGTAGCCTCCTTAACCTCTGCGACAGGATTGGCTCGTGCCTATGGGCAGATCGGCCCGTTGCCCCCTTGCAGAATCTAGATATTTGAGAAAATCAAGTAAACGTACTAAAATTTCTTGTACAGTAGTGTTCTCTTACCTTTTTAGCAAAGGAACGAGCAAAAGAGAATTTTCTCCATCTGGGAAATAAGAAGTTAAGTACCAACACTGCGCGTAACTGTCAGTTTCTTTTGACGCTGCTTTGGCGAAGTTCCATCGATGGTTCTCAAGCACTTTGATGAGTAGGTGTCTTTATTGTGCAATCATAACGGAAAAAGCTTTGAGAGGGCATTTCAAATTTGGCTCTTGTGCCCAGACCATTTTCGTTGCTGATTTCCTCTGTGATTAGCATCTTGTATTGTTCACCTGTGAGTTTCAATGAAGCTCTGGGAGCACAAACGAGAAATGCCCCAATGACGAACTTCATGCACATCCCAACCGATAACATGCTTACAAAAACGCTGCCTGTTGCTCAAGGAAGGACGGTGTTCCTCGAGTCCTTTGATCAAGGTACTTCGGTGGTCACTGAGTGTTAAACGGCACAATTTTCCAAGCAAGGACGCAATGATGAAAAGTTATCACACTTTTGTAAAGGAGAAGTCATCTGAGGATAGGTTTTGCATCAATTCTAGGCCTCAGGTACCAATATAAGTCTGTACTGGCCTTGCAGGTACGAAGCATTTTATGCTATGTTTAGTTAGTATGACTAGTTAAGTGTTACTAGTGAACCTACTTTGAACCTTTAGGGCCAAGCCTGCACCGTGTACATAGGGTTGATATTTAACGTTATTTATGAAGGGTGTCCATATATAAAAGGGTATGAGATTTGGAAACATGGACAAATCAAAACAAAAGGGGATGAGGGAGTCCTTTTTTCTGAGTTTTACAAGACATTCTTATTTTATAATAAAATGAAACTTGAAATAAATTTGTAATATGAAATAAAACTCTTTTTATCCTTCAAATCCTTTAACTGATTTTCATACCATTGCTATTGCAAGCAAATGAATGTTCATTAGATGAATGCAATAGATGTCAAGTATAAGATTTCTTATTATTGACTATCGTTAGACCATAGGCTGAGTAAACTCTGTTTACTGGACATCCAAGATATATTCTTTGGCCACACACAAATGCCTCCCGTTTCAGAATATGCACATGAAAATTGGTCAATGCCTACTTGCCAGTGAAGCTAATATTTGTTGCTATTTGCTACCGTTTGCTGCTATTTGTTACTTGTTCTTGCTATTTGGTGCCCCTTTCTACTCTTCTCTGCCCATTGCTTCTCATTGTTACCCTTTGCTGCTCTCTGCTATGCTTCTGCTTCTCATAGCTTTTAATTGCTGCTCTTTGCTTCCCTTTGTTGTTCCTTTTGCTGCTCTTTGTTACCCTTGGCTACCTTGCTGCTCTTTGCTGGTCATTGCTACTCTTTCCTCTAATAGCTACTCTCTTCTACTCTTTACTACTATTTGTTGTTCTTTGCTATCATTTGTTGTTCAATGCTGATCTTTCCTGCTCTGTAACTCTTTGTTAATCTTTGCTCGTAAGTGGGGCTCTTTTCTGCTCTTTGTTACTCTTTGTTACTGTTTTTGGCACTTTGCTGATTATTGCTACTTTTTCTACTCATTGCAGCTCTTTTCTGATGCTTTTCTTCTCATTGCTACTCTTTTTTCAGTCTTTATTGCTCTTTTCTAGTCTTTGCTCCTTTTTGCTCCTTTTGCTCCTTTATGCTTTGGGTTTTTTTTAAAGGTTGTATTTGGCGATCAAATTTATCGTACAGAACAAAGTATCTCATAAAATATCAAGTGCTATTTCTATAGACTTCCTCCTAAACTAACAAACTATTTCGTTGTAAACGAAATCTCAGCCGAGTAAAAATTCAACATAAGTAAAAATTGTCAGGACACTTTTAACATAAATAAACTGTGACTGGTACCAATACCATGCCTGTGCCAATACGATGCCTGTGAGAATTAAGGAAATCTAAGGCAAAGACTTTCATCAACAATGATAATCTTACCAAAAAGTTATCCAAGAAAGAGATACGCATAGCTAGTCAAACCTATAATCTTTTTGATGATCATCAAATCGTTGTTAGTGATGGTTCATTGAGCAACCGATAAATAGAAACACTGTCAGAAAATGGTCTATCTTCTTAGTTTCTCGTAACGAAAGTGTAGCGTTTATACCAGTGATAGATTAGTTGTGGAGTCTGCGTGTGTGCAGTGACTGATATGCCAAAAGACTAGAATGGAGAGTGTTAACAATATAGAGACGGCGCAACGACTGCACAGGTAAAGAAAGGAGATGCAATACCATACTTTTTGTTTCTCCAGGATGGTCTTCGGCAATTTCTACCCAGATTGTTGAAGCATTTACCATTAGTGAAAAACATACTATATCCTTGGTCATGAAAGAAAAAAAAATGTTGGACTCCACTACAACTGATCCTCCTTATCCCTAAGGATCCATCCCCTCAACCAACTGTACACGCAACATATATGTATACTTTAATGTCAGAATTGGAACCAAAATATCAGTTGTGTTGCGTCAGAATTAATTGTGTGAAGCGAAGAAGAAAAAACGCCTTATGAATACTTTTCTGAATATGAGAGAATCACACAGTGTTGTTGAAAGGAAATGTATTTAAGTGGTAATTTTTTGTCACTTTTGTTATTAAAAAACGAAAGGAAATAAAACTCCAAAATAGTTTAATGGTTGATATTTAACGATTCTTTAAGTTTTCAACACTGCTACCTTCATTTTTTAAGATGCCTATTTAGGGCAAGGAGACTTCACTATGGACTGGCAACCATAAAGGAAAGTTTAGTTTATTTGGATTGGTATGCTTGATCATGACTCAAGGAATACAAACTTGGCGTGAAGGGCGCCACTGCAACTACCGACAGGAGATCGTAAGGTTTATTTGTGATGGATCTTTGATTAAGGAGTATACTGAGAGAAATGATACGGGTAAACAGAAACGAATAATGGAATCAAAATTGCCATCTAAGCTAGGACAAATTGTGGAGCTTCACAACATAATATTGTCGTCGAACGGAGCGCAAATGAAAGCAAGGAATGGATGCAGGAAGAAGAGAGCCTCTCAAAACTCAAGTACTGCATTTAGCAATCGTTTAGAGATTATGCAAGCAAGGCGAGGATAAAACATAAATAGAATTGAGGGAAGCAACAAGAAATATCATGTTATTTTTGTTAATGTTGTAAATTGTCATGCTTGGGATACGTGGCACTTAAGAAATCCCTTTCCGTTGGTCCTGTGGGAGATAAAACAAAAATTTGTTGTTCAAAGAACTTTCCTGAGATACAACCATAATTTTTAATACTCTGAAATTGTCATATTATTTTAGTCGAAAGCAACTGATCAATCTCTCAACAACAGGGTTTTCTGCACAGTCAACAAACAACTGTTTACGAGCAAAGTAATGTGTGATGAAATTAATTACCTTCATGTAACGAAATTTGCGCTCTATTATACACAGAACTTATTTTTGGTACACTTTCGCCAGTTTGAAATAACGTATCCAAAACATATGCCTCATTTGGTAATAAAAGAATTCAAAGAAAAGACAAAACTGCACGAAAATCAGCAAGCAAAACTTGCTTGAAATGACCCAAAAAAAGGTTGGCTGAGAGTACAATTATATCATTTTGATTTCTTTTTATACTGTTTGCTTCCTTTTTCAGACATAAAAAGGATTACTTTTGCAAAAGAAATAAATTAAATTATACGGGATATATATATATATATATATATATATATATCTTCCTATCTATATGTCTTCAAGCCATTCTGTCCCATGTTTTCTTTGCTTGTTTCTTGAAACGTAAAAACGAAATTAAAAGACATCTTCGTTGGAACAAAACACTTCCATTATGCAATGTTTACCACACGAGAAACGACATCCACCCGTGGTAAAACAAAACGTGCCTCAATAAGTATCTCCTTTGTAGTCAAGCACTTGGCATTTGGACAGTCTACTTATTAATGTACGATAAATGAAAATAAATACAAGCTTGGAGACCATCTTCATTGCATTTTAGCAGCATTTTAATGAGATTCCACGTGTCTGTAAAACATATCGTATCTTACGCCCAGGTTACACCTAGTTTTAAAATTTTCGACAACTTTACCTGCTTTGCAAACTTTGGCCATTACTACCTACACCCTCTGCCAAAAAAGAGCAACAAGGCATAACGGATTAGGATCCAAAGTTTTCTTTATCCAATTGGCACTATTCTTACTTCGCAAAAATTAGCTCTGTGAGACCTTATGACAGTTTCAAGCATTCTTTTTGTGCATCAACAAGCTTTTTATCATCCGTCCCCACCAACTACTGCGTGCTAGCCTAATCCCTAGTTTAATGCAGACACAAGGTAGACAGTTTGGCAGAGTTGAACAATAAGTAACCAAAGGAATATACTGGTACTCGTCATTGTCCTATTTAAAATATAGAATCTCAATTTTGTGCAACTTGCAAAAATTTCCAGATGCAAAATCCTCACCATACACGAACCCCTGCAATTTTTGGGAAGATCGAGGGAGTAAGGTGGGGTGTTATTAAATTGGTAAGGATAGAAGGTCAAGTCCTAACTCACTAAATGCCAACGATCAGAAGAACCTTGCCTTAACGATAATAAAATTATGAACGCAGGCCCTTGACATTACTTCAGTTCTTCAGTATACTGCTTGTTCCTCTGTTCAGATATACCTCCCAAACCTCACAAAAGTACTTTAGGAAGTAACTTAAAACACCCCTTTTCAATACTGCGGTTTTTGAAGTCCTAGTTTGAGTCACATAGCCACGACTAAGGTACACAAAGTTTACTTTTCACGATTACATTGGCCCAAACTTTGGAACCTCTGAAAAAAAAGTGAGGTAAGATATTGGAAATTGGTTAAGCCATCTGTATCTACGGATGAGGGTGTGAATTGCAAACAAGGCATCTACTAGAGTGTGAGAAACAAATAGATGTCTTTATAAATTACTGACAGGTAATTTACGAAAACACTACAGTCTTCGTTATATTTGATTTTTACATAATACCTCCTATAATTGGATAAGAAAGCATGTGCATTCAGCTGCACCTAGCTTGCGTATCTAGATATAGAAGAAAAAGAATTTTACTTAGCTTTCGATATAATTTAGATCCAATCTGTAACTGGCATGATAATCGAATTATTTTACAGTTGACCAAAATGGCAAGTTCTCTAAAACAATCCTCCAAGTAGCAAAGTGTAAATATAATATTCCAAAGTTTCCAATGAGGTCATTTGCAAATACGCTCTCTAGCGTAATGATGATTCTCTATAAATACTCTGTTGATTAACTACTTAGGCACCCTCTCTTTCTACCTGAAAGAAAAATTGGGCAGTACATTTTGACAATTGTACTTTTATTAGTCTCTTTACGACATAAATATAGCATCTGGCAGTGAACGTAGGAATTACTTAGTTGCTATATTCCATGAAACTAAAATAAGTGTCTTGCACCATCTAATAGATGTAGAGGCATGCGATTCATGTAAATATATCGATGATTGCAAACTTTTAGATAATTTTTGAGTGTTGCTTACTCAGAAAATTTTGGCAAAACTTAACAAGCGCCTTGTTAAATACGCCTGCTTTTCCTTAAACCTTTTCCGGGATAAAAAGTATAGAATGTGTGTCCCAGGCGCAGACAAGGGAATACGGCATTTTCATAAATAAGGAACCCTTTCTCTGACGAATCCATCACCATCTACAATTCGTAGATTTAAATAGGATGGATATTCAACTACGTGCACACTAATGGTTGATAAGGCGTTATCATAAGCTCTTTCTACAATAGATGTCATTGCCCAAGAGAATGTGTAGCATCGTGGTATTGAAAGTCCATACGTGTACACAACTTGCACAACTTTGTCAATATCTGACTTTACTTCAGCCGATAACTATCAGTCTGTCCAGTGCACTCTCATACATTTCCGGTTAAGATCTAAGCAGCGTCATTACTCCTCTGATCCACCCACAATCAGAAAATAATGATTACCGTCACGTGAAAAACATTCATTCTGCTAAAACAATATCTCGAGGTTTCCCTTTCTCTTGCCTCTGCCTCAATTCATGTGAGCTGAGCATGCGTTCGTCAGTTTCGTGTTACAGCTGGACAATTAATGAGGCGATTTTGCAAAGACGATAACACTGCGTTTTCCCAGTCTTAATGCAAGTAATTATGCTGACAGCAACAAACAATTTGTTTCAATTAACGTCCCTCCGAAACATAAAGACAACAGAAGTTACAAAAGTGGCACTTGAATAAGGGCAGGGTTATCTAAACCATTCCCCAACACGGCTGCCACGCCTGTGAAAATGGTAAATGGATGTAAAAATTTTTGCACTTTTCCAATCGAGAAGTATTGCTCATCTCTCGTCCTGGGCATTATTCCTAACAGAAAAAAATGCTTATCAATGAAGTAAATAAATCACACCATTAAAAAGCCGTAAAGTTCATGCAAAAGGGATTACATGAATATCGGTCCACAGCTGATCATAATATTGTTAGATGTTTGTACCAGTATCCTCTCTTAGGGGTGTCCTGCCAATCACAAAATCTTGCGGGTCTGGTTTAAATATGAGCTGGAAATTATACCCTTCTTCTGTACCCTATACCCGAGGATACCCTAAGGGATAGAAATTATTACTGATGATGCAACATATAAAACTCATTGAGCCCTAGGTCATACTGAACATTGTACGACAAGGCTGTACCACCTCTACTTCTCTGTACATCAAATTCTTCACTTGTGATTTTTCACTATTTGGCCTCCCTATTAAGGTGATACACACCGCTAAACTTAGTTATGTGGACCATCAAGCTGGGTAATAAAACTAGACAGAGAGTACTTACAAGTCTTTCTACTTTCGGAAAAAGTTTAAATTGATTTAGGCGCAAAGATTCGGGGATGAAAATGTCCATAGGGCTTGTAGGGGTGCGTCTCGTAGGTTCCAGAGACTTGATGTTTAGGAGCTTTTAGCTCCTATGCAAATTTGACCCTATGAATGCTGCTTCTTAAAGATTTCTGACAAATCGATGATACAAATTTGAGAAACTGTATGGTCATTTTTCTGTCACACAAAATCAGTAACTTCTTGTGGGATGTTTACTTCGTCCTTAGAAGAAAGAGCGTTGTCCTGTTCGTATGTTGCACCAACGGCATCATTGCCACAGCAGGAGTATAAGACTACTAAGGTCTGCTACTTACTACAATGAGAAGGCTCGTCAATACCATCTTTAGAGTCAGGTACACTTATCATCATCAATATGAAGTTCCAAACAATGGTGTATTGCGTTACGTCGAAATGACAACATGAGAAACGGTTATGGAAGATATAGTTGCATCAATCAACGTTCGTGGAAGAGGCTGAAGGTAAAAAGACTATCAAAATAGGCTGAACGAAGAAGACAGGCCATAGGTCGTCTTGTAGATGGTCAGAAAGAGTACGGAATGGAGCTACTATTAAAAGGATTACTTGATTATGTTGATTGGCAAATTGACGAGATTGCTTCCAAACTTACGGAGCCTTTTTAAATTGGACGTCACCCATCTGGCATAAATCTTTAGAGATACATGAAATATATGACATCAACTACACATCTGTAATGAGACTTGTGCTGAGATTACATATAGAATAGAGTTCTAAAACAAAAAATGCAACTGATATGAAGCTATTAACAACCACAATTTAGATAAAAATATTGCGAAAAAAATAAATAATGGAGTGGCTGGAGTACCAGGTGAGAGTAACTGATCTTTTAAGACTTTATATACTAATTGGTCATCAAAACTGATAGATTTAACTGTATGGAAACAGTAATAGCATTGCAAATGGGTCTTTCTAGGTAGTTTACCATTTCCGTTTTAGCCACCAGCGAGTTGAAGAATTCTAAAAAGTGCTGTGAATGTGAGCATGAGAGAAATAAATTGTGTAAGTGGTTTTAAATGTAAACACTAGAGTACTCTAGTCAGAAAAAATGATATTCAAACTGCTCAGAGCTGTAAACAGACTGCTGTAGAATTTACAGATGATATGTAGCTGTTTGTAATAAATGTAAAAACAGAGCTTTGCTCAA
>JAAAKM020003049.1:0-12822 GCA_010016025.2 Alatinidae sp. Z8VKAUB7J3 | reverse complement strand
GGAGGTGGTGGGGTGGGGGTGCGTGGGGGGGTGGCGGGGTGGTTGGCGCGGGGGGTTGATCTTCCAGGGCTGATCTTCCTAAGACCAATATCCCTACTAAGTTATGGCCGTAACGTTCACAGCACAACCCCATCGTGCCCATCTTGCTTCGTAATGTCATCAATACAACTCAGTTTACATTTGGAAGTCTGTAAAATCAAATCAGTAGACGCTTTTCCATGAACAACAAACTCTTTTAACATGGTAGATACATAGTAAGCTAATAAAGTAGTTATTATGCAACGTCTTTTAAAATAGTTGAATGTTTTCCTTAAATGTATTTTAATTTAATGTCAAGTGTACCTGTATCGCTCAAACGTTTCAATTAAAACTCGTTCTTCAACATTGATAGCAATTGTGTCAATGACGATATTTTAAGCATAAAGATAACAACTACCTCATCAATCTGCCAGTTAGCACCGTATTTCCCACGTTGCCTCTTTATATCAGAAAGAATAATCGTGATTCCTTTAGACCGAAGTAATGCCTAAAACAAAGTAAAAGGGAAAATACAAATTTACGAAGCATAAGCATCATGTTAAACATGTTCATTATTGCAAGTTAAGCTGTCTATCCATTCTCAGCACAGAATTACATAGTTTTGCTACTTCAACATCAAGATTGAAAATCTCCGGTTTAGTACGATATATTTATTGCAATGTGGCAGCTAACATGAAAACTTTGCTGCCTGCTCTCCGTCACCAGATTTGATCCATGCAATTACATACCTTTTAAATCAGTGTTTCCAACCTTTTTCAATCCCTTACTAGTCAGGAGACTATCTTCCCCCTCCCGCCCCTCATCTTTAATGGAAACAAACACTAAAATTTTGTTACGTATCTCCCTCTTCAAAAACCTTTTCGCCACAAAGGGGGCGATATCGCCCTCGTTGGGAAACACTGTTCTACATCATTTCCAGTAACTTTCGACGCTGTGTTAACCTAAGTGTAAAATCTGATGGATAAGGTGGCGAGGATGACCGGTGGTATTAACCCGTTTTCAGCGTCATTTTGACGGGCTATATTTTTAGTGATTGTTGTTTTGACAAGACTGTGCAAAGTACAGAAAATTGAGAAATAAAATCGATTGTCCAGGTTCGAGATCAGACCAAGAATAATATACTTTTCGTACATGTTCTCCGATATCTTGTATTTTTGCCGTCTTCCGACAGTATCTTTGACACGATAAGACAACAACAAATTGGCCTTATCATAATTTCCAAATTAAAATTACAATTGAAAGAGCTACTTTGATAGTGGTAAATCTTGCAGAGCAAAAGTAGTAATTGTGAGGTAGAAAGGGCAAATGGTTGTAACAGGTGAAGTAGATCCATGAAAACTGGTAGCCAAGTTAACAGAGTAGAACCTAATTGAAGATACTACACGTTTGGGTATAGTGCATGAAAAATACAGGGCCCTAAGCACAAGAGGTTTGAGTAAGGCCAAGTGTTTGTTGTTCGATTGAAAGCCTATGGCTATCCGATTTCATAATTTGTGGGAAATCGATCAGCCTCTACATATGCTAATCTGGATTAACTTGACTAATCATAGTTTGACATGTTTTTCTATGAATCGTAACAAGAACTTGCTAAATAATAACTGATCGTGTAACGAGCCTAGATTGATTTCTCTTACGCTATTTGAGAGCAATTGACAATTCCTCATTGTGAACTACAAAATTCCTACTCTGGAGTGCGTCAGAATAAATGGGGGGGGGGGGATCATTACGGTCTAAAGTTAATAAACGGGGAGGTCCAAATAAACGGGAAGGAACTCCAGTCTTAATTTTATGAAAGTTTCAGATAAGGATGACACACATGAGGACAAAAATCATACTAATTGACTAAGTAGCAACTGTTGCATGGGAAGTTATTCAGCTGTTTTCAGACATCCTTAGCATTTTGAGTACTGGGAAAATTCCTTGAAACAAATAAACGGGGGGGTCCTAATAAGGAGCGGGGGGTTATAAATTTCAAAAAATTTATAACCCCCCCACGATTATTTGGCCCTCGAGAGTACATGCATAAGTTTAATTGACTCACGTAAAATATTTTTGATACTTATCTATGGGAATATAACTGAGTCATGTGCCGACTTGGGGGCTACGTTTCAGAATATACGGTGACGAGGGCAAAACAGAGATGAGAGTTATGATCTGGTCAGTGCCAGCTTAAGGCTGGTCATGAATAGAACTTGAAGAGTTGGAACACATAGCTTTCACTTCTCAAATACGAGAGCATGTAGCTGGAAGCTATGAGGTGCAGCTGATGGTATGAATAAATGCATAAAGATTATCAAAGCGAGTAAACGTACCTTCAAAGGTGATTGTCACGAGAGGAGCACGCAACGTAGGTTAGTGTGTAGCTTTATTAAGCCTAATTCCAAGAGTTATCAAAAAATATTTTGCCTATTCTAAAAACCCTAAAATACAATAACTTAAGTTCATTTACACTTGTTTTAAATGTTATGAATTTCAGGAGTTTCAGCTAAGCTAGTGCCAAATCAAAACACAATAATTGTTACGGGAATTTCAGAACACTTTATTTAACTCTAGCGAGGGCTTTACTGCCTCAAAATTCAAGTGGAAATTGCTCCACAATATACCAATAGTATCTACTTAGATGTAAAACGTGATCGGTGAAATGTGGCCTATGACAACAGAAAAGGCCAGTATGCCCACAAGGGAATCAGCAAAGCTTTTTTTCACTGATAGACTGATGATCTTTTATTCTACGACATTGATACAAATATATACGGGATTAGTACTTTATGAGAAATATCACAAGGCTAGGAGCCAAAAAGGTAGGATGGAGGATGCAAGCCTAAGAGTAAATACTGGCAACTTTCTGCGTTACAATACGAAGTAATGTCGCGCAACGTCGTCAAAAGATAAGATAGAATTCGGGCCCTTCCTCTTTTAAAAATGTAACAAATTCGTATCTTCATGGCGTGAATAACCTACCTGAACTGCGGCATCCCTTTTCGAAATGTCGGGAATAAGGTATATGCACATGAGCGCCTGCACATATAGTTCGATGCGTGTAAAGTGCTCGTGAAAGTCAAGGACATCGAGACTCAAAATAACCGGACACCTAGGGGGAAGATAAGAAGCCGTCACTTAATTGAAAGGCTGAACCTGGAAAAGATACCATCAAGATACAAAGAAAACTTGAGATTGCAGGGTAAAAAGGTACCCAGCACACGTAGCTTACATACAATGACTGCCCATCAATCCATAACGTCCAATAGAAATTACAAGAATAGAATAGAATGAAACGGAATTGAATTATGAGGAAAGTTCAACAGTAAAATTGAACCTAATAGTCTGCTCTGAAATAAGGTCAAAGATAAAAGTACACAATAAGATTGATGAGGATAGAACAGGACGGAATTAAAATTAAAATAAAATTTAACCTAATAGTACAGAGTGGAAAAGTGTAAGTCTGGCTATAACTGTGGTTCTTTACCCGGGGTACATGTGCCCCCCTTTTGAGTACGAAACATCAAACCAGGGGCTACAAGACATTGTCTCAAATTCAGTACTGCAAGGGCACGGTACACTGTTTCTTTTTTATAAGAATTACATAAATTTGCCTAAGCCTCATGATTCTTAAAACTTCTGCTGAAGTGAGCCTCAAATATTCTTAAATGAATCTTACATTTTTCCTAAGGATGGTTGTGATTTTCATGGAGCGAAGGAAGGAATACGTTATTTTTACCTCCACTGAAGGGTGCTTCGAAATAAATGACATCATTGAGGGACACAGGGAAGTTACAAAATTACATTATTTAGAGTCGACAGGAGCCTTAAGTTTTTGCACCACAAGATAAAGGCATTTCAAAATTATTGTTCGATATCGTTTGAACCTTAGGGTGATTCTTAAAATATTCTTAGATTTTAAGAATTTTGAGCCCCATGATTCTTATAAAAAGACTTTTTATAAAAAAGAAACAGTGTATTGGTTCTCCAATATTTAATAACTGAAAAACTGTAACCCCCGGTTAATACTACACAAGAGTTCAGCAAACATGGGTATCTCTCATTGACAGTGTACTATGTAGGTACAGTTGCACTGTTTTTGTAACTATGTTCATAATCGGGTGTTTTATTATATTCATTACATGGTATTTCAAATCAATTCCTTCAAATTCATTTACTTCCGCAAGTCATTTAAGCAGGGGGTGGAGGAAATATAATGAAAGGTTACAGGGTACGAGCATATATAAAGGTTAAGAGACTCTGGGTAAGAAAATGAAAGTCTACAAGAGTGGTTAAAGGTCTATAATTTGTAAAACATCAAGTGCAAAGATGAATAGTACATGTAACAGTTCCATCGGCCTTAAACTAAGAAATATTCTCTGTCCCTTGCCAATTTATTATATTATTAACATATGGACAAAATAACTTGCCTTTGAAGCAAATGAGCAGCTCTGAAGCAATGCTTTTCGTCCTCATCGGACAGTGGTGGCGAAGCTATCAAGAAGGAACAGGCCAATCGGTTACAATAGGAGAAATAAAATTCTTAGAGGTATATCATTGCTTTTTTGCCTAAAGATTTGTAACATTTTTGTGTTATTTTAAACAGTGAAATGAAAAATTAGTTTTCAAAAAAACACTAGAGAAATAAAAAATATGTCATCACCGGGGATCGAACCCATGACCCACGCTTTCGCGGCGTGCGCTCTACCAACTGAGCTAAGTGACCTCCCATTTTAACATACTCTATTTCTCTAATCGCCACATTAGCTCCCAGTCATCCACCGGTGGATAGTCGACATCCAGCTCAACACTATTGGAGACCAGCCTCTCTGCGCCATGTGACTTGACCACGGAAGAACTGCCCTTTCAAATCCTCTCTTCTCGGAATGAAATATATATATTTTAGCATTTGCTACATTGCAAGCGACCGTAGTTTAAATACTACACAGCGATGATCTAAGGCAATTTTCCTTGCAGAAAGTCCTAATGCACAGTAACTTGTGTCAATATGTAGAATTATGTTTCAGCATGTTCCAACATGAAATTTGTTCCTTGATCCCTTATTTATCACATAATCCCTATCAAGCGCTTTACTAATTTTGTAACTCCAATGCTAGGTGTCATATTCCCTACTGAGAATTTATGTTTAGGACGCAATTGTTACTTAAGGCATCTACCACTTCATTAACTTGACTCTAATTGCTATGTCTGTTTAAGAGATTGGTTTTACACTAGCCCGGACAACTCTTAAAGTAAGAGTCATCTAGTCACGGTCTGTAGATGTAAGAGAAGACTTTATGCGAGTATTAGCAGAACGAGTCATTAGGACCGTCAAGTAATCGTAACAATAGCTACGTTTTGAAAAGAACACTAGAGAAATAGAAAATATGTTACCACCGGGGATCGAAACCGTGACCCACGCTTTTGCGGCGTGCGCTCTACCATCTGAGCTAGGTGACCTCCGATGTAAGCATACTTTTATTTCTCTAGTCGCCACATTTGTTCCCGGTCATCCACCGGTAGACATGGACATTCATTTGAACTAACATTTCAAATTCTCTCTGCTCGATGACACTTTCTAGCTACGTTTTATTAAAGTTAATTAGAAAATATATACTGGATCCTTTCCACGTGCTTTGGAAAGACTTCTTCTCCTATAAATATTAAATCGGTGATCAATGAAAATGGTTGCACGATATGTTGAACTCCAATTGATTATTTTCCGTGCACAATAATATTAGTTGATTCAAATAAAATGTATGGACAGCCTTAATATTAAATACCGTATGGAGAGGTCCTTGTCTGTTTTTTTGTCATTAATTATTTTCAATCCTAATATTATTAAGTGGTACAGTGGTCTATTGGTACTGGAGTTACATTACAAATCGGGTGACCGGAGTTCGATTCAAAGTGGTGCTAAGGTTCACTCAGCCTTCCGTCCTTTCGAGGTTGGTGAAATGAGTACAAGCTATGGAGGGATAAATGGTAAATACTTAACTTGGGATAGGTGTGATGCGCATCCCTACCACTGTAATGTTAAAAGCTAACGAAATAGGAGCATTTGTGTTGCCTCCGGCTGCGCTCGACCATCTTCTTCGCTTCGTTAAGGACTCATTTCTGATTTCATGTACCATTATAAAAATAATGCGAAGCGTAAAAGTTTGGTTGTAATTCCTATCTACGGTATGTTCCCTGTCATAGCCCGAAAATAATGTTTTGGGAAAGCTGTCTTGCAAACAACATGTTCCACTTGTACGCGTGCGCTGGCGTCTTTCAAACAAAACTAAATAATTTAATGACCTGACATTCCTTAGCTACTGCTTAATGACAAAACTCGGGTAACATCCCCAATATAATTATTAATAACACGTTTCAACATGGGTGGTAGAGTTTATTATGTCTTTTGGATCGCAAAAAGACAGACCCAAGACATGACGAACTCTATCATCAACGGCAATGACAGAGTGGAAAAGTATGAGAATAATTTAAAACGTTTCAACATATTGTAAATACCTGCGTTCGTCAGTCATCTTTCCTTTCATGAATTGGCAATGTCGGAGTAAAAGATTGACACTCCAGGATTCAATTATATCCTTGGGGTGCAAGGTGGGGTTAAATCGCTACTTATGGTTTTGGTGTAAATCCGGCAAGAGCCCCTAATGTTAACTCAATCAGTTCTGTGTATTAGACTTCAAAAGAAGTATCTGTCATTCTGTCACTTACCGGTTTCTAGTGGGGCAGTAATAACGTGCTTCCACATCTTTGGTAAACAAGGAAGCTACAAAGTATAAAAGAATTTGTAATCTTTAAAACTTTTATATTTTAAACAACTTATGATGGTTATTTAAAACAACCACGGTTCAAGTACTCCTGTCGGACGAGAACACAAATGCTACAAAGAATAAGTTTGGCTTTACGGCGGAATTGTCAGCTGGAGTAGGATAAGGGACTCGAGAAGATAATAGCTAGACTATGTAAAAACGTTATGATACTGAACATCGAGTCAAAGTCCGCGTAACGAGCGGACATGGAATTTCCCGAGTGTATGTCACTGACAGTCTTCTTAAAATATAAACGTGATTTAACGCATCTGGGCAGTGACAAAATTGGCATGTAAATGATTAATACTTTGACTTCCTTTCAGGTCTCTTGATGACCCTCATTCATTAGTTCAAGATTAAATGGCATTAAATGGAGCAGGTAAGAGGTGGCGTGCCTATCATTCTGCTCAGATTACCTGACCCCTGCAATGTTAAATACCTTCTGGGTGTTACAGTTTGATAACATACATCACAGCTCATTAATAGCAAGGAAGAAAATAACCTGCGTAATCGTTCAGATTGTTCTGCAATAACTTAGGTTTTAAGGCCATTATCACGAGCGCATTTTTCGCGATCGCCAATCGCCGCCACATACTTGTGTAACTGATAGCGTTGACGTAGATCTACGCAAATCATATCATTTAACATAAGATTGTTTGCCTAGATATTGTAAACATTCGGTAATTAGCAGAACTTGTCGTTTTTTATTCCAGTGTGCAACAACGTGCTAAATAAACATACAACTAACAGTAACAAAACAAGACCTACCTCTCGTAATTCAGGAACCCCTGATACCGATACAAGAACGTGTGTTAAATATTCAACCTATATGGAACAATGCAGAATATATGGCGTTCACTTAGAATGTCTTCATCAAAATGCTACAGACGAACACAGGCATACTTTACTTGGAAAAGTTACTTAAAGAACTGGCAAAGAATGGAAAAACTCACAAAGAATGATGCATATAGTTTGCATTGCTCTGGGTTGTAAAACGTAGATGCAACTTGGGAATGTGACTTAAAATTTCAAAAATAGTTACCGCTGTAGGTATTTAGTTTCATTGTCGTACTAATCTTGTTATGTGCCTGCAAAGGGAGCATTAAAACACTTCTGTTTCGACCTTTAGACGATTTTACAAGCGCCAAGATAAGTACATAGATGGAAATCTAGCATATCGTAAGTTGAGAAATAGGTATATTATATATTATTTGTGGAGAGGCTATGCGGTATAAATGGTAGCAAATCTGTGGTGCAAAGCAACTTGAAGGTACGTTTTTAAGGTGCAAAGACACCCTACATACAAAAACATATGTCAACAAACCACAAAAGATCGTGTGCCTTCCACAAATTCTAGCTCTGTAGTATATTAAATTTCGTGCCAGTGTCAGGCTGGGTATGTAGGCCGCACGACTTTGAGGCTGGTTGACAGAACTAAGCAGTTTGTTTCATCGTTTATTCAGCACGGTTTTCATGTTCACGAGTTTGGGGACAACACTAATGGTTGTACAAGCGCAGGAGGACATTTCAATCCTCACAAGAAGACGCATGGCGGTCCCTCTGATGAGACCAGACATGTCGGTGACCTTGGTAACATAACTGCAGGGAATGCGATACGAGTAGTCCTATAGTAGATCGAAGCTGGCCCACATTGCATGACTTCTACACTGAGGCGGTTGGCTGGCTTCAAAGGCATTAATGGAGCATAATGTACTTGAATGATTGGCCTTATAATCAAGAGCCTCGACTGGCGTAATTGCGATTAGGAAACTGAGATATGTAAGTACAGTGGTTATTCGATTATACGGGCTGCGTGGTACACATGATTTAAAATCAGTCCGGATAATGCAAAATTCCGGATAGTTTAAAGCACGAAAAACAACACTTGCTGCCGATGAAATGTGAAGTTGTTCAAAGACATTACGGTACAAAAATCATACAAAAATGTTCAGTTGGGTTGCAAATACACGTGGAGTGTTGGTTGCACGTATTTTTCAGTAGCTTAGCCCCAGAATTATCGTGAGATTTTTGCGCGCGTGATGTCAGCTTGAATTCATAATTGGGTTTGCGCATGTAGTTTTTAATGAGTTTGGTACTGTGATGACTGGCGCTGAGGCAAGCCAAATGTGACAACCATTCCGCTGATTTTCTTCATTAAACTTTTTCAGAAGACCAATTCTGCAAGGCCGGATAGTCGAGATCAGGATAAATGAGGGGTCAGATAATTGAATAACCACTGTACATGTATTTGCCTAAATATCTTTTTAATGAAGGTACCTTCTATTTCTTTTAGATTTGTAAATAAAGGGAGTAAGTATGCATGTCAGTAAGACAATATTTTGGTTCATCTAAATTGCCTCCTGAACCGTTATCTAAGTTACAGTTACAGTTTTCTAAGTAAATTGTCTAAACTGATTGTTAACATACCATGCCAAACGAGAGCAGTTGAGGAAGTAGAACATTCCATAATTGAGGGTCGTAAATTTTGTAATCGATGCAGAGGTCAGTGATTAAACGGACGGCCTGCAAAAAAAGGAAAATGACTTATGTAAGTGGTTAGCTAATCAAGAACGGTTAGGGCACATTCTTCCAATCAGTTTCTGCAGCGCTTTTGAAATTTCATTTGTATCGTACACCAATGAGCACAACTGAAGTAAAAGAACCAACGCTGCGTAGAGTTGGCGAGGTAATATGACGACGTAGGCTACCGGTTGCCATTTACAGTGCTTTCGTACGGAAAGGTTATTTCAAACTCCATTCTCATAGAAGCACTTGCCTACAGTAAAAGGAATTAACGTGGATTTATGGGGATAAGAAGAGATTATCCGGGAGGAAATACGTGACTTTCTTATTTAAAGACTGTAACAAAGGAAACAATGCAAGAGTACACTTACACATCCCATGGACATTCTGATAGACTTCAAGAAAGAAGGGAAAACGTCAGTTGCCATAATAATCCACAAAATACTACTACGCTCAATAAACGTCACATCTTGATATCAGATGGAAAAGTAAATGAATGGGTGGGTAATGTACTTCTTTTTTAATGACCAACTTGTGCTTTCAATTCTCCGTAATGAAGGAAAAATAAAACTGATGGAACAAACATCGTTCAACAATGTTAAGTACAACAGATAATCAACTGGCACTTTCGACAATAAACTTCGATAAATGTAATAACTTTATTAAAAGATAGCAGCCAATTCCCTATACGAAGAAAATCTTACGTTATATGCTTTGTCACCAAAAAATAGGTGGATATGTAATGAATGTAAAAACAAGGGGTAGCAATGGTACTAACAAGCACATACATATGCCACGCACTTTCTTGGCTAAGGCGTAGGTGCGTGGGCATTTGCACCTATTGTGAATGCATTAACAGTTTCTCTGTGTACTTTTGACTTGAACGTTTTATAACCTGTCAGGGATGACCTTGCATTCTGCGACATTACTGCTGAGGCCATCTCCGCTTCTCTTTTGCTGCGTTGTAGCTTCTCGCAAGATGATAACAGGCGTGTTGAATCTTCTGCGTTACGAATATCGGCAACAAAGTCAATCTTCAGGGTGAGATAAATCTCAAGAGATTTTAAATTGGCGAAGACAACCTCTACAAATGTGAAAAACAGCTCGGCGAATGAGGGGCGGCAGCCCTGTCTGACTGTAACTTTGACTTTAAACCATGACGTAAGGTTATCACACTTTCATATCGCTTATATCTCGCAAGTCAAAGGTATAGTCCTGGTGTCAAATGTTTACAAACATGCAATGACATACGATGATAAGAAATTGTCAAATACTACACAGTCACAATATTACAAACCATCTGATATAAGCCTGCGAACTATGGCACAAGGAACCTCATTCCTACACCTGACACACGGAAGTCAGAAAGTTAACCTCACTGTGCTAGTGGACTTTAATCTCTACCTAAGAGAGGCCACTGAGTTTCTTTGGAGCGATTTAGACGAATGGCACTTCTGCCGTCCTCGCAAAAGACTTTCGCAATTGTTATTGGCGACCCAAATAGCTTGGTACAGTAATTACCAATTCAATTTGATGCCAACACAAATTGCGCTTTTGGAAGTTCATGTCGGACCACCGAAGAGAAAAAAATACGATGAATTTCAAGGCAAATGTGTCAGCTTCTTATTAAATCATGGAACTAATATAGTCGACTGCTTAATTCAAAAAATTCAAAATATGGGTAAGGCCCAACAAGTGTAGCAAGTGCCCTTCGTAAATATAGGGTTAAATGTACTCGCAAATCTTGTACCCCATTGTTAGTACTAGCACCTCATATTTCTACTATTACTCGGTAAATACTAGTAAAACGTATCTCAGGTTCGAACTTTGTTTGCTGATTCCATTTCCATTAATATGTATACTGATTGAAATAGATAAAAAAAGAGTTCGTATAACATTGAAACCTACCATGTGTTCATGGTTATGATTTCGCCAAAGACCCTTGACAAGTCCCTCTTTGTTACACTTGTAAAATGCTGTTACTGTCTGTGACATGTGCAACGCTTCAAGCTCTCTCAGGTACACGAAGCAGATGAATTCCTCTCTACAGAAATATGGAAACGCCATACGTCAAATCGTGTTTCAACGTCCTAGTGAAACAAGTATAAGGTTCTATCTATCCATCCATCTATCTACTTATCTATCTATCCATCCATCTATCTATTTATCTATCTATCCATTTATCTATTTATCTATCTATCCATCTATCTATTTATCTATCCATCCATCTATCTATTTATCTATCTATCCATCCATCTATCTATTTATCTATCTATCAATCCATCCATCCATCCGTCCATCCATCCATCCAAAATGCAATTAGTATGATTAACAACGTCACAAGAGTGCTTGATAGTGCAGCATAGGGTCTAATTCGGGCCGATAGTTAATAAACTCCAATTCAGAAAAAGTAAGCTACCTCAGTATTATCGGGTTGCACACCCCGCGAAGTTCATCTGACTACATGTATACTAACCATTTTGAATTAACTATACCTATGAATTTCTATGGCGAAAACAACCCGACAAACTATAGGGAAGACGCCAAAAGGGAAGCTACAATTTAGCGAACGTTAAACGATTAGCGTTGTGACCTCCAATGCACATACCCGACGAAGTCTAGAAGACATGGTGAAACGTTGTCAAAATTGTAGTTTCTTTGTGAGCGTCTTACCTTAACTATACCTCTTTCGACGTCTAACGTTTGACACGTATCTACTGATTGCTCAAGAAACTAATACCCTTTTCACATAGGGGGCTTGACCTCCGTCACGTCTGCGTGAAATTGAAATTTTTGTGTTCACATGAGTCAAAGCACTGACAACGTCAGACTTCAACCACGTCGACTGAAGATGTTAAATTTCACACGTCAGTCCAGAATTCTTCCACGTCAGTCGCCATGTTGGATCGTAGCTGCAATACTCGAATCAAGTTTGTTCTAACGACTGCAAAATTGCATCCTCGAACAGATGTAAAATGGAGTTGCAAAGACAATATCTTTTTAGGTCCCTTTCGTAAGAGTTTCTTCTCAAATAGAGGAATAACAGGAAACAGATTGGCTTCTACACGAGATGATGAGCAGGTAAAAAAAGCATGCTCTTCAAACTTTTGTAGTTGCGTTAACCAGATACTTAGTTACTCTCATATACTGACATAAATTTGCTCGCTCACTGATGTAGATTACAGATTTTGTGTAGAAATGTCTGTAAATTGACTAATTATTCGATCTTTGAGCGAATTTATCGACACCTCTTATCCTGGTCATGGTCTCGGTGTTGTCAAAGTTGGCGGTTCCGCTTCCACCCTCCAACGGTAACGACGTCAGGCTCATGTGAACAAGACTTTGACGTTGACGAGGCCAATGTCAATATCAGACATGACGTAGTCCGCTTGCTCTCCATGAGAATAGGGTATTAGTGTAGTCGAAAATATGAACTACAAAAGAAATCCGTAGATTGCTC
>JAAAKM020003048.1:0-10409 GCA_010016025.2 Alatinidae sp. Z8VKAUB7J3 | reverse complement strand
ACAGATCTTCCAGATTCTTTCTTGTCTACAGACCCTTCAGATTCTTTCTTGTCTACAGACCCTTCAGATTCTTTCTTGTCTACAGATTCTTGTCTACAGATTCTTCTTGTCTACAGATCTTCCAGATTCTTTCTTGTCTACAGACCCTTCAGATTCTTTCTTGTCTACAGACCCTTCAGATTCTTTCTTCTCTACAGATTCTTCAGATACTGTCTTGTCTACAGATCTTTCAGATTCTTTCTTGTCAGTGACTTCAGAGTTTTGACCAATACTTGAACATCTGTCTCGATAACTACATAAATACATAAGTGCATAAATACAAAAATACAAAATACATACGTAACACAACTCTCCTTGTTGCACTTCTTGTTCCATCTCTCGTAAGCTGCTTTAGCCACTACAACAGCTCTGCCATGTGATTTCACAAGAATGTTTATAAGAATGTTTCCAGTGATCTTGCAAGTTCTAATTGATTCCCGATATCTGTAGAAGACATTGGTGTCTGGTCTTTGAAAATGGTTGCCTCTAATTAAAGCGTTTGAGCCGAAGGATTTGGTGAAAATAAACGGTAACCTAAGGAGTCGTTGGTATTGATCAGCTGAAATAATCGGTACCGGGAAATTGGTACGAGAAACGGAAAAACTTAGAATGGATACTCGAAAATTGAGGCCCTTTGTAGTTGGTGCTGCCAAGAACTGGGGTCAGGTGCCTAACTAACCGATGTCAACATAATAAAATGTAAACGAACATCTTATTGTTGACCCGCCAAAGATCCCCTTTCGTTAAGGCATGAAGTTGGTGGCTTTTCGAGCAGAATAGGCACGATTATGGAAATCTACTCTGTTCTACTGAATGAACATCAGTTCACACATTTCCCAAACCTACTGTTTCTTTTTTATCAAATCATTAAAACAAGTTAGATTTTAAAGTTTTTCATTCGTAAAAATGATAGGTGCTTTTCGCCTGTTTTGAATGTGTTGAGTATTTTTGACGATATATGCACAGCTGTTATGGTGTTAATTTCTAAGCGTTTTCTTCCATTTCGTCCAAGTTTTTGATGAGCAGATACAACCTTAGAAGGATGATGAGGATATTGCCGTAATGTACTTTTAAAAATCTGCAAAATTTCTCTCAATTTGTTAAAATAAATTGAAGTGGCATCGACGATCTCCAATTTTTGAGTTAAAAGATGTTATAGCCACCTGGCGGATGAGGAAGTATAGAAATCGTGACCTGAAACCATGTAATAATGTAATCCGTTGATGGCAGTACAGTCGTGCTCACAGGCAGAGAGGTTGTACAAAGACAGTTTAAATGATTTTGTGTAGTCATACGTTCGTGGCACATCTGCCCTTCGCCGGCTCTTACACGAACCGAATATTGTTAAACAAATCATATTTACGTCGGTGCCTGTGTTAGGTTTAACGGCGTCAGCAACCCAGATTCGCGTTCTCAGCGATAATTGTTCTCCATAAGTCATTGTTTCACAGTTATATTTGGAAGGAGTATATATAAGGCCACTTTCCTGCTGACTGTGATGAAAGGAACCTGGGGTTAACGTCTTTGAAGTTGGATCAGCATGAGAACCGGTGAAAGAAGCGTTCAGTCGAAATAGAAATGTCAACTACCAGCGTTACGTTCAGGAAAACCTAGACTTTCTCGACCTTCTGATCTGCGCCGACTTCGGTTATAGAGAAAGACTCATTTTAAACGTTTACAGACATCGGATTAGCGACGTTTCTCATCTTTAAAAACATGAGTTGGTTGAATATAATTTAAAACAGCAGTATTTTGGAAGAAGGGGATGAATATTTGTATGAGTAGAAGCTGTAACCCGCGAAAGGGTGTCTTGAAACCTTGACAAAATGAGAACTAGGAAACGAAAATGCAGCTGTTCGCCTGGATAGTTAGAATTAAGATCACTTTATTCTCTTGCGAGCAGGGTTTTTAACTTCCCAAACATTTTAATGCATCAGCCTCAGGATTCTATAGCCCTGCTCACGTTAATCTGAAGAAAAGCTAAGGACGTCTTTTCAGTACAAAACAGGTCCTTCTTGCTCCCGTGATCTTGATCTTTGCTTAGTTTGACCATGCTAAGCTTAAAATGACGTTTTCTAGGTTCTGTCGATTTCTCATGTTTGATTGTCTTCATGTTTGTGAGTTCATAACCGCATGCAGGTGGCATCGAGACGTTTGTCACCTTGCGTGTCAAAGGTCGAAAGGGCCATGATCTTGCCTTAATCTCTGTTTCCATAAGCATAGAATACCAACACCGTCTTGTATACTTTCCGACTGACTTTATCGTTTTAAATTCCCAGGCAATTTTAACCTTAAAAGGTCTAATAATACGAAAGGCTTGTTGTGGGATAGAAATTATTGTATCATCAATGCCAGCATTGCTATCTGGACCAGTTGGAAATATATCACTCTTTGCTGTAGGTTCAGCTTCCGTAGGGATATCATTCTTACAGTAGGTTCAGCTTCTGTAGGAATATTACTCTTTACTTTAGGTTCATCTTTTGTAGGAATACCACTTTTTGCTTTAGGGTCAGCGTCTGTAGGAATATAACCCTTGCAGTAGGCTTAGCTTCTGTAGCAATATGACTCTTTGCTTTAGGTTCAGCTTCTGTAGGAATATCACTCTCTGCCGTGGGTTCAATTTCTGTAGGAGTATCACTCTTTGCTGTAGGTTCAGCTTCTGTAGGAGTATCATTCTTGCAGTAGGTTCAGCTTCTGCAGTTGTGGGAAATTCCCTGTTAGTGATTTTAGTCATGGTTCAGATATTGTACTAATCACGCACAGACCTTTTTTAGATCTTTAGTAGCTTCTAACGCAGTAGTTCTTATGCTAAAATAGTAGTAGCCGGTTTGAAGAAATGACCATTGGCAAATACAGCAAACTGTCAAATAGAAAGAATGGATTTCAAGCTCGAAACGAAATGCAGCCCCACGTAGAAGAATAATCCTTAAATCGTCCCTATGATAGTGCGTTATTGATTTGTTAGCATGTTAGATGGTTTTACGTGTTATTGCAGCAGTCTTATTTGCTGTCTCACTGCTAATCAGAGGCCTTTGATTGATAGACTCCATGTGATACGTTCAACGTTGTAAATGTGTTAAGTTAGGGACAGGAGGGTTAGACATATGTACGAAGTCCTTATTCATATTCTGATCGGGGAATGAAAAGAAATCAGACCATATTTCGTGGTGGTGACTTACGTGAACGTACAACAGGCTCGTCTAGTTTTCAGGTTAACTTAAACAGACGGGTCGTTCAGGACAGTCACTTTTTTGTAGTTAAACTAGTTTCAAATGACCTATTGGCTATTTTAGCAAGTTAACAACGTTTATCGGGTCCATCCCCGGGGAGTTCAAATGGTGTACACGTAGTGTATCCTAGGGGGCGCCTCGCTCTTATTTGCCGAGCCCCTGTATTCATTCTCGGTACCCCTTAAGGGGACGATTTGATCGTTCGATACAGAAACCCACTCTCTATTTTATCATTCTGTCTTTCTGCCTTTCAGGTCATCAGGTACGTATCAGTTATGTGGTCGAAACTTTTGAATAAGAGACACGCTATGTTTGTGCTTTCGAACTGTTCCGATTGGGCCAGGTTTTGTAATTCGCGCGTGGGTATGAGACATTTGTACATTCGAAATTTGTAAAGGGTCGTCAGTCTTAAACATAAATTCTATGAGCAGCAGATTCAGCGGCAAGTATATTTACCGAATGATTTATCTTTGCTTGGGAGAGTTTGTTTTATACGAAAAATGCTAGTATGCCAGTTCATTCCTTGGCAGGAGACAGTCATGTTAACTGGCAGTCGGACCCTCGCTTGTAGATATCGCAGTGCTATCTGTATTGCCTATTGAATACAACTGTAAACTTGTCTAGAAGCTGCCTTGTGAACATTGAGGTATTACTGCATGGGCTGTAATATTTAACCGCGATGCCATGTCGTTAATGCCATGGTAGTATACCTCTAGACTTAAATTACATCGTCGACAGAATACTAAGAGCTGACAATTTTGCTCGCAAGGCAAATGTTTTCTACCTTTCCACCTTTTTGTATCTCGTAGCAGTTTCTTTCCTGAATCTTTCGCGCCGCACACTATCGATGTTTCATAGTAGCATATAAATAGCCAGGCATTTCTTACGAGCTTTTGATGTAGCAACGTAGATTGTAGTATCTGTTTTCTGTAGTTAAATTCTGAGCGATTTTGATGGGATTTCGATGGTTCTGTTGTGTGTTTGCCCATTCGTGATCAACTCTAGGTTCTATGATTCTTAAATTATCTTCCAGTTTCGTCGTTCTTGATCATCCCCAGATTCCATTGCCCCATTTGAAAGCGATGTTCAAAATTAAACAAACGTGTACAATGATGTTTCTATGCGTTTACTACCAGCATATTCGATATTTTCGATGTTATGCCGCTTGACACAAATATACTTTACGATATCATTTCGCTGCTTCCCTAGCTCGCTTTATTCTAATTACTCCACAGTGTAGCTATGGTTGTATTTGTTTAAGTCTTAAAAGTTGCCTTTCTACGTTCATCGAATGTTATCTTTCCTTGATGTTACACATTGACATCAAACATAAGTGTTTTTTACACAGATTTATGTGCACTCATGTAGACCAGGGCGTCAGATATTATTTGCATCCTCTTAATTAGTCTTTACTGTGTCGATACAGAACACACACTCGCTACCTTTTTTTACATGTTATGATTTATGGCGTAATCTTCTATTCTTTATCATTGGTTATCCCATGACACTTCTCTCTTCAGCGGCTCAAAGTAGCCAAATTTTTCGATTATTCGAAGAAACCGTCTAAAGGACCGTTTGTGTATCTTTGGAGCAGAAGCACCATTGAGTAGAATACTCACTGCAGTCTTTATGTATGTTGATTGCTTTGTTGATGTGGTACTAAAACGAGAGGGAGCTGCTCGTGTTCCTGGAGTAATTACAACGTAAAACTTACTTCTTGTCAGTGACCGCAGTTAGAAGACTCCGTTTTATGACTCGGTTTATATAGTCGCTTTAAAGACTCAGTTTAAAAACTTGGGTTTATAGACTCTCCTGAGTCTGCTTTGTTCCTGGGGATGATCAAGATGTGTTTGCAAATGATGGAAAACATAACAGGAAACAAACCAAAAGACGGAAAGACCTAGTGTCCATTGGTTGTCAGTTAATCTTTGACCTTATTAAACATGTAAACAGACGTGCTTTAAGCATGATCTTCGGTGCATAGGTATCAGTATTCAGCAGAGAAATCCATTAGTTTATATCTGGTGTTTGTGTAATTTCAGACTTAGAACCTCAACTAATTCAATTTGATTCCTTGCTTGCCTTAAAGCCGTTGTTGACATATATGAGTGTGATTAGTTATTACAAATGTTTCAGGTAATCTTTATTCCAAAGGAAGCAGACCCATTGTTCAGACCCAAGATATACTCGTATCGTGACGTACATATGTAGCCCTAGATATCCGTGGAGTGCTATTTATTGACAAATGGTCAAACCACCCCTTGCTGTTATTTTTGTGAAGTCGGTATTTAATGCTGGAAATTAGACCTTGTTGAATTAATAGCCAATGTTGATTATATGAATACATATACTGACTTGAAAGTAATAGTTAGCGAAATTAATGTACATGCGGAATTTCTCTTACCTATAGTAAAATTTTCTAACTTGATTGAATTTGAAGATAAACAAAATTCGGCTATAATCGGTGCCCGAAATGCTTGTCTGTTCCGAAAAGTTCCGCTTTCTTAATTTGTTAAGGCTAGCACGCGTATGATAGGATTTGGCTTGTATGCCAGACTTTGCAGTGTGTCGTTTACCGCGGTTGTCCCAGTGTCAATGCGACATTACGAAAGGTTGTTTTTCAACTCGCGTGATAACACAGTTTGCCAAGATGAAACTAGACGATGTTTGCTTAAAACACAGTCGCTGTTTGGATCACAATATATCGTAGGGCAGTAGGTAGGATTTTTTGATGGTTACAGATGCCCAATACTGCCTTTATCACAGGCTGCGACGTGTCATTGACGAGCATTAGGGAATCTCTGCCAGTAAAATAGTAAAGTAAGATTATGGCGTGTTTCTGTGAGCAACAGAGTTACAGCTCTGTCGGTGGGAGTTGATTGGCTCATAAACTACCAAATTGCAAGTTGATTGGCTCACAAGCTTGTAGACTGCAAGTTTATTGGCTCATGAACTCGCGCACTGTAAGTTGATTGGCTCATAAGCTCGTAAACTGTAGGTTGATTGGCTCATGAACTCTTGCACTGTAAGTTGATTGGCTCATAAACTCGTAAACTGTAAGTTGATTGGCTCATAAACTCGTGCACTGTAAGTTGATTGGCTCATAAAGTCGTAAACTGTAAGTTGATTGGCTCATAAACTCGTAACCTGTAAGTTGATTGGCTCATAAACTCGTAAACCATAAGTTGATTGGCTCATAAACTCGTAAACTGCAAGTTGATTGGCTCATAAACTCTTAAACTGTAAGTTGATTGGCTCATAAACTCGTATCATGCAAGTTGATTGGCTTGTAAGGTCGTAGACTGCATGTGTTGCGTCTTGAAATAGTTAAGATTTCAGGTGAAAGGAACAGACCTGCAGTTTCAGGCATTGAATTATCACCGGTGATAGTGTAAATATGGCTCTGTTATGATTATTATATGAACTGTCGTCTAGTAGAAATAGAAGGAATCGACGACTGGGATACAGCTTGTGTAGGTCCGTATACTTGATGTGGCAGCGAAATCACAGTATTTGCTGTGTTCATTTCCTCTCTTCAAACCCAGTCGCTTATACAGAATGTTAAACGTTTTGATTTGGTTATGTGATAATATACAATATAGTTTGTGCCCTTGATAGTGTGAGTGTTGACGAAGTTAATGATATTTCAAGTATGGTGTGTTTACGGCCGAAACGCATGGCAAACACAACTCCAAGGCATGGTGTTTTTTGTAGGACAGTTGGATTTCGTGTGGTTTTTTCTGGAATATTTTCTATGGTGGAACCGCTAGGCCAGAGCTGAAACTGAGCTTGTTGACCATGGAAACGTTTCAGACTACTTTCTACTTAAGGTGATTAACACTTAAGGCGATTATAGAGAACAAATTGCAAGAATGTCTTTTTCCGTATCGGTTTAACATGTCAATGCTAACAAGTTGTCATGCTTTAAAATTGCCTCGTCGTTAAAACAAGGCCCTTTCCCAACCGTTGTCCTGGTCTATGTAATAGAACGTCAACTTAGGGAAGATTTTTAGCAAGCTCAAGCATTTCGCAAAGTCACCAAAACCGTTACATTCAATAGGCTCAGTTTACGGCAAGATATTTGTCTTTCCACGGTCTCCCCATAAAAAAATTGTTAAGTAAGTTTTACTGCTTCCGGTTTAGACCTTAACCTGTCATTGAGGGCAGTGAGAGGCCAGGCCGAGGAATGCGTTCTGAACAGGGGGTTTGTAAACATAGACCGCTGACGAGCGGGTATTGAAGCTAGTTAACCTCCGGTTGCATTAACGGAAGTTCTGTCGATGTTCCGACATATTTTTAGTCAGAGAGATCAGGGGCTTAGAAGTGGACATTACCAACTATTCATGGCTTTTACTCCTTCATAGTTAAATTCGTTTAGTCATTTTTAAAGCGTGCTGACAAAGGAAGGCGAGCCCTCAACTGACAAGTTTAGGAATATGAACAGTTGGTGCCTAACAGAGCAAACTGCTTTGAGAAATTGACTTACGGGATCGAAAGAGTTTGCCAGTGTATATTAGGTATACAGGGCTGTGTTACAGCGTTCTGAAGACAAGAAATTTGTAACAAACAGGGTTGCTTTGTGGATAGGTTAGCGAGTTTGTTTTCTTTTGACGGACTAAAAATATGTCGGGACTGTCGACCGAACGTTACATGGACGTGCCACAATCTTCAACGTAATCACTATTGATTTTCTGCTGCCATTGCCGTTCTTATTTGGTTTTGTTTGTTTGTTCTTTCTTGTCGATGTTGTGACGCCATCTTACTTTTTGTTTTGTAGATGTTGCGTTTGATGGTCGTTGCTGTCTGGTTCACTAGACAACTAAGTGTATACGTCCCAGTGATGTGGTGTGCAAGTCTGGTCACGTGATATTGAGCCAATTCACTCATTGTTTGACATCATGTTGACACGTGATACTTGTTGATGTTGTAACCGAGTCAGATGTGCATTGTTAGAATTGCTTTGTTGTAACGCGCGACAGTTTTGTTGTTCTCGTAGTAGTTGCTGTAGTTGTACTTGTTTACTTTGTCTCCCGTTGTCGATCGCTTGCAACGCATGCGCACACGACAACTGGGTCGTATCGTTCACGAATAATAGGGGTTTGATTGATGAGAATCTCAAGTGTGCATTACGGACTCAAGCATAATTAGGCGCCTGTGCTTTCTCTCGCCAAGTACCTTGTGAAGCCGGATAAGCACCACATCTAATTTGTTGTTGAAGATTTAATTTCTGAGTCGTGTATCTTGAAGAGGGTGGGTGGTTTAAGGTCGACGAAGCTGGAACTTCTGTGGTATACCCCGGTTTTGTACAAAATGCGGATGTGGAAAAGGCTAGGGACTGGAGGTTGGAGGGTGTCAGGCGAAACCTTGAAAACCGATCTAGAAATCAATGTCAGTCTGGATCTCTTCCATAGAAGGTGTACGTGTTTAAATTTACTTTTTGGAATCGGACAAACGTTCTTGTACTTTATTGACGATGTGAAGATTTTGATTTCTCACTATGGGATGGATGGACTGGTCGGGTAACTGTGGCTCCTAAAACCTTGAAAAAGTGTGGTGATTTCAAAATGAGAAGTTTGCAAAGACTTTTTCGGAAGCTTACGAAAGTGGCGGGACTTTGATGTTGAAGTGCACGTGGTCAGATTTACGGAGTAGTACAGAACCTTCTTAAAAGCAGCAGAGAGAAATATATCTGGAAATGTTGTGCCAAATAGGAAACATTGTTACTGGTGGCGTAAAGGATTACTAAGGAGAGAACACGTTGGAATGCAGTAGAGGGTCGTTTCAAATCTGGCGTTAATTTTGGAAACGGACAAAAGTAACATGTATTTTTCTTCAACAAAACTAAAATTATTAACATGTCTGTTGCTGTCAATGCCACGAAAATTGAAGCTGTAATACAAGGTGTCAACAATGCGCAAGTTTGCTTTTGACAGAGAGGTATAAAATGCAGTTGAAGAAGCCAACTCTCAAGTCCGATATTGACTGGTTGATTGAAATAGGGATATGTGAGGCAATTTCATATCATTATGAAATCTTCCGATGTTCAATAGACTGACTTTCTTTTTAAATTATGATGACTGAATGTGTTTCTTTTAGTAGGAGTTGATGCAAGATTCAAAAATTTCAAGAAAAGGGGTTGCTAAAATGAAGTGTTCGGGATAAAGGAATTTATACGCTGCCCTGCCGTTATGTTTCGTGCTCAAGAATACATGGTCACCTGCCCCAAACTGGCAAGGCAGCTTATTACGTTATTGGGAAATGTCAGCTGGTTTGATAAGCGAGATCTTGATACAACTGGTGCTATTTTAAGGGGAGGGAGTGTGTTGTCTTGGCAGAGACTGCTCAAGTGCGGCTACTTACGCTGGTCTTCTGTGAGAATGTCTAGTGTTTGTTACTTAGTTACTTTAGGGGATCTCTTTACAGTTTGTAAGTTAATAAAAGTTTAGTTTGTAGTTCCCAGTCTGATTGGAGTGTGTGCTGCTAATCGTCATTTAGTTTTGCTTTAGTTTTACGTCATCTTTCTTTATTGTCATCTTCTTTATTGTTAACTCCTTTATTGTCAAATTTCTTTTATTGTTAACTCCTTTATCGTCGACTTCTTGTGTTGCTTGTTTTGCAGTCCAGTCACAAGACTGAACGATTGCTTGTGTGTTAACGATGAAGTTGCTTGTGGGTTTATTCGACGTTTTTCCAATATGGTTGATTTTGGAGAGCAGTGCTAAGTGAAGTTGCCCGTGTCGATAACGTGGAATTTATTTATTTAAGCGAAGAGCTGTATGATGGTATGACTGATTACATTGACTGGTTTCTTTTAGATTGCCAGATCTCTTATAATTTCGTCGCGCGGTCTGATTTCATTAGGTTGGCGTTCCCATGTGGCAGAGGCAGTGCTACTCTGCGCGGTGGCTTTTGGGTCATTTGGCTAGGATCATCTGCTGTATCGGTGCTCATTAATGACACATTGATGTTAGGTGCTGTCCATGCTCCGTGGGAGGCGACCCTACTGGGCGGTTGAGCCTGCCTCATGACTTGCTTTTCTGTCCGGTATCCTAAATTGAGGGGCGTGGCCCTTGGACGCCCCAGCTGCCCTTTATTTATTAGTTAGCCTGTTTGGTGGTTTTTCTGTTTATTTAGGGTAGT
>JAAAKM020003047.1:0-12826 GCA_010016025.2 Alatinidae sp. Z8VKAUB7J3 | reverse complement strand
CCCGAGAACGTTTAGCAAAATGAATCTATTACTTAACGCAAGATTCAAATTTTGTACCACTAACCAACGCTTTGATTGATTATATACGTTAGTGAAGGTATGACATTTTTAGGCAAATAATCCAAGTAACACTCTTCTTAAACTACATTTTAGGAGATAAAAAGAGAAAGTATAAAAATTATGAATAATCATTCTAAGATATTACAATAAAACGATAAACTTTATCAGCAACCGGGTTCCAGGTCATTGTTGCTTACTTCTTAGTGTTAATTTTAGCGATAACATGAGTAACGGATTCGCATCCTCATAGCAACATATTCCCATTTCCCTGTTTATTTACATAACCCCGATTTGATAAAATTAACATGCAAATTTATGCTTAATAATAGTCTTGACAGTGATAGTGTCTATGATTAGCATGTCTTACGGTTATCATATCATTCAATCGATACGGTACGGATATCATCTCACACGTTATCAAGCTTTTTATAGATTGACAAACGAAAAACTTCGTCTGATAAAGACAACACAATGCAATCTTCATTGTACAGAATATGTCTTAAACCATCTTGTAACATATTTTAATTGCTCCAAGAATTTTTCACAATTTACAGCGTTTAGATGCACATTGAGTAAAAAGTACTTGTACAAGAAACATCAACAGTAGATACGACACAGTTACTAAACGGGTTTCTCGCGTTAAGATTGGCCTCTGGTCTTTTTAATGTACAAATCTACCTGCTTTATCAGCTGCTATGGATATCTGAGAAGACCGAAGGCCTGCATTTTAAAATTTCAACTTTTCTTGGAATAGCAGAGCTATCTGCTCTTGTTAATCTAAGCATTAAACGATTAAGTTGGCTAAGATTTCAGGAGTGTTAAATGGATACCAATATTGGGTTTATGATTACACAAGATCTCGATGCAAATCTGAAATCATTAGGACTGTTAAGAATAACATTAGCTGAAATATTTGTCACCTTGATTGATGAGATGGATGATTTTCTATTGGATCTATGATGCGTTCTGCTAATTAGTGATCCCTCGAAGGTAATTCAATGGCACCTCCATTGATCAGGCAAGAAAGAAAACATTGCTTTCTTTTAAACTTCGTCAATAGCTCTTTGTCTTTTGCAATTGGCTTGTAATCAATCAGTACCAATGACAATATTTCTTGCAGCATTTTAGTAAACAAGCGTAGCAACATACCGTTGACTTGAGTTTGCTGTACGACGAGTCAATAAAGCGTTAAAACAAATGCGTTGAATGCCATTTAGTGCAAAGTTTGTTGAAATTCAGTACCTTTGGCATGTCGCCAGTTTTAGATACTACATTGACATACTGATATGGCAGAGAGTGTTTCGAACTCAAGAGTATAAATTTTCATATCACGTGTATATCCTAGGTCTATATTATAGTAAAGTCTTCTAGGTTTCCAGCTATATCCTATGTAAACATGATCGTACTCCCGGAACTTTATTGGTATTCAGATGCAATAAAAGCTGTCTTTGTTTCGAGACTAAAATTCCTTCCTCTTTTTACCATACATTTATCAGCCTTAAAGGTTATTTAATTCATATTCCAACTGCATTGCACTAACTTATTATAGCCCCTTTCTTCTGATTGCTGCAGCTCAAAAGAAAGCTGATAAACAGGGTTCCAAAGTCCTATTTTCAACAAAGCTGATGTGGAAAGATGGCGACGAATGGAAAGACCGTTGGTTCAAACTGCAAGAACATAATTTATACTGTTTTAAGGAATCGTCAATGAAAACACAGGAATATTGCATCGATGTCAGAACTTGTACTGTGTCTCTTCCTGAGGCATTACAAGGAATGAACATCTTTACGGTACGTTGCTGCTGTTGTCATTTATTCTTATTGTCGGAATTCATAACAATGATATACATAGCCAAAATTAGAGCTTGGCATTTCCTTTCATGCAACAGGACAAAGAGGGTCTGATATCGTGATCATATATAACATAGTGACAATATTTCTCTCATGTCTAGCGCTTGTGAATTTTGAATACGCAGTTGAGTGGGAGATCGACACAAATTAGTCAAAATTATTTGTAATTGTAATATTTAAAGTGTTATAGATGCGATTAATAATTCGAGCAAAAAGCGTCCATAAGGAACATTAAAGCGCCGGTAATTAAATGTCAAAAGCATCTCGATTATATAACTATCTTATTTTTTTGTCTGTTTTTAAAGGAACGCTAAAAAATATAGAAAAGATGTCACATGAAAAATGTTAACATACTCTACTTCTCTAGTCACCACGTCAGCTCCAAATCATCCACCGATGGACATCGATATCTATGTCAACGCAATTTGAGACTATCCAGTCCTTTGCAAGACTGATATTTCAAATCTTCTCTTTTTGATGATACTTAAGTTAAAGTGGGTTTTTTTGGCTATCTACAGCAAATCTGTGCCACTTTTATAGTTGCCATCCTTATTCTCTTTTCCACTCTTGATTTCCCCCCTTTGCCTCTTTCAAACTTCAACGATCTTCAAAACGAGGCTAATTCAACTTGCCTGTTAAAGTAGAAGGGTCGAAACTGATTTTATTGGTTACCGAAGCAATACCCGTCGTTACGTTCTGTCGCTGGAAAAAAATCCGCAATTCTTTCAACAAGATCTATGAAAATATAATCGTTTGAATTCATTGATATAACAAGGAACGACGAACAAGATATTTTAATTGATATCCAAGCATTATATGTCATTACATTTCACGACCCTTGTTTTCTTTCCGGTTTTGAATTCATTTGTATCAAAGCTGATTGATTACTTTAAATACTCGAAAAACAAAACTTTCAATGTACGAGGAGACCTCTTATTGCTATGGAAACAAACGATGAAATTAGAGCTTTGCAATATCAGTTAAATCCAATTTTTATGCGGGAATTTCTTTGATTGTGTTCCAATAGTTACAAATAGGCTCAATCTTTGCTGGCGTGAAAATGTTAAGTACCAGTTACTTAACTTTTTCATCTTAGCGAACCATTCACTAAAGTCAATTGAACTAACCAAATGACACTATTGTTAGTAATACACAACCTTCCTTCTTCAACACAGATAACAACAGACAAGCAGGAAGAGTATCGCCTCGCTGCTTGGTCTGATCATCATTTACAAAACTGGATTAAAGTTTTAGGGAACTTCACAGATAAAGGTAAGCTATCTGTTGTGTTAATGTCCTCTTTTTTGTAACCGTCTGAATTACGATGATGCTTTTACGTCTACGTATTATTCATAACAACTTCAATATCTACAATGTCTGATTAACTTGTACATATTGGTAGGTTGCCACGAAGTTTCCAAATGTAAGTGATATCCGCCGCAACAGGAGTGCCCTGACGCAAGTAGTTCCAAAGCTCCCAACGTGAGATCGGTCAATGAAGTGTACCATAAAATTCTCGTCATATCAATTAATTCATTACTTCCTTTGACGTCTGTCATCAGTGTTTCAGTCAACTTTTAAAATCTATCACGACCAGAATGTTTCGTTTCATCCTTTCTGAAGCACATCGTTTCTTATCCTGTGTTTACTTCTTTTTCCAAGAGTAACGGTTGCTTCTTGGCGAAAACAGAAGTTAAAACTGTATATTATGTTGCTAAAGAAACTATTGACAAACATTCACGAGCTGCTCCACTTGGTTGCAAAGTACTGCTTATTGTTTGTTAACCATTTTGTCATTGTTCAACGAAATGCGTCAAAAGGGCCGTTCTTCTATTATTTTGCAATGAGATGAATCTCATGGTCTATTGTTGATATACTTAAATATCCTCACCTACGCTTAGTCGCAAAACTGCCTTTTAAAAACAGAATACATAGTAGTCATGGCATGTCCAAGTCTTTTTAACATCAGCACACTTCCTTCCTTTCCTTACACAGCTTCCTACGAAGACGAGGACGACCTGGATGAATCTTTTGATGCCATTGTACCATATAGCGAAGCCTTAGAACTACATAAACTCAGTAGTTTGTCATCGACTGAAGTCCAAGACCAGGTAAGGAGAACTTTGAAAATATTTTCCAGATGACACTCTCATGTCCATCATCATTGGGGATTTGTTATTGATCTTAATAATTGGGTAGTAATCCATACTGTAAGGGATTATGACTTAAGCATATCCAGCAGTGAGAGGATCAGATTCCATCTTGTTTACAATCCTTCGTTACGAAATGCTTCGTTGTTTATTCTTTTCTTTAATCTTAAATGCTGATTAATCAGTGCACAAGAATCAGCTGGTGGCAAATTAAATATAGAATAAATAGCAAGGATTGGGTAGCATTGCTAACACTAGTAAGTCTATAATGCCCGAGTGCATGTTCGAATCTGCTCTCTTTAGTAATTTAGGAATAGCCGAGTGTTTCGAAACCATATGTTTTTGGAAGTAAAGCAGTAATAAGATGATGACATCAGGGAATTCCCTGTTGTACGCACACCAATAATTGATTAATTATTACCAAATTAAGTATTTTTATGTGTTTGTGATGCCATGGCTCAACTTCTTTTCATTTAAAAGAAATTCTTTTCATCACCAGGAAACAAATACGAGTGAAACCCTGAAAGGTCAAAATGATCCACAGCTTCGATATCAAGGTAGTATGGATAGTGGCAATGATGGTGACGAGTCAGAATCTGGCTTAGAGTCTAGTGGAGCATCAGTTAGTGGAATTAAGCAATTTACATCCAGAAGAAAACAACAGGTAACCATCGTGTATGAATTTATCAATACTGCATCGTAGTTCTTACACGAGTATCTGATCTGTTTCCTGTTGTAAACAGCAATGAACCGGTTTTTAATGACGCGGGTTTTCGTGTTGTATACTACATTCAATTAGACCTTTTGTGAGCGAGAGAAACTATTAGGCAAGAAAAAGACTTCTAGGTCTTGCGTGAAGATATCTGCTTGTATCACCGGCAATTCTCTTGATTGATTACTGATTTTGAGTAGATATTAAATTATAAGTGACCGTGGAGATATAGAATGACTGCTTTAATCCAAGTCAGTTTTTAACGAGTCGTGGATTACAAGGGATGTGATTGTCCGTGAAATGTTAGAAAGATGTTCTTTGGAATCAGAGAAAAGACTCGTTAAACTCTTGAGTCACGCTGAGAATATTACCTTACGGGTAGAAAAGAGGTGCCTTTGGGAAACTTGTTTCTAAAATGTTTGTTTGACTGGCAAGCAAAGGTCATGACTTGACAGTTAATTAGAACTGGCATTCTTTTTTAAGAACACATCTTGTTTATCTAACTTTGTGAATACTTCGTAAAAAAGGTTGACAGTTTTAACGAGAAATTAAACCATGCCTGCACATATCCAGTGATGGTAGTCAGTCAAGGCAAGATTTGTCAAATTAATGGATTTTGCTGAGTTGTTATTTCAGCCAGGTTTGCTAAAATGTTGGGTTTCAGACAAAATACCATAAAGGATGGAATGAAGAACACTTTGGAGTCATCAGAGAGGATTAACTCTCCATTGTCAGAAACAAAACAAAAAATTACTGGCATTGCAAGCCCTTTAGCAAACAGTACGCATTTCAAAGTCGGTTTAAAATTCAACTAGGGGGGATAAACCGTATCAAGTTGACTCCATATATCCATCTGAATTTTATCTTGTTATCATGATCAATTGTTCCGATATCGTTTGCTTCCATTCGCTTAAAGACCTTTCTATTGTGGTGAAGGGGCCTGGGACCAAATAAAACGGATATAGAAATGATGTGACGCCAAGAAAATTTTGACTACATTTATAATACCTACTATCTGTGTGACCTTTAACACCCTAAATATTTTTGCTCTAAATAATAACTACGTAATTAGGCTTTTTATTTAGACGTTTTAATAATACTTTAATTTCGTTTTGTTTATCATGATTCGGTAAGAGAATGAAATATTAGCAATTATTTATTGACAATTAAAATTGCTAATAAAAATGAATAAAATTGCTTCTTTAAAGGAAAAAAATATGTTGATAAAAGATCTTGTGAAAAAAGTCGCGGTTTCGCCATTGTTGCTACACAGTGTTAGGTGAGGTGGCATTTTCCCACACCAATAACATTGTTCTTTACTGACATTGGCCTCCAAGTTGTATATTTGACAGTTGAAAGTGCAGTTTGATTTTACCTGTGTTCAATAGCGCTGAAAGGGGGGGGGGATAGTTTTGGTTATATCACTGCCTTCTAACTTTTCGTAAACACCTGCCCGGCATTAGCAGTTTTGAGCGTCTCGTACTCCTAGAGTCAGAATATTCCCAAGCCTTGACTTGCGTATTTCCCCTATTCCTTTTCAATATTTTTTTCTGCACGTGCCTGTGATTTTGTTAGCATGAGTTATTAACGATGATTCAGTTAACATGTTACCTTTTCCCTTTCTTTGCAGTCAAGTCGGAGAAAAATGGGCGTCGATCATACAGATATAGTTGACTCAGGGACACAAGTAGACATCAATCATGTTAGTGGCGATGAATACACAGCTAATAAACTAGAGAGCTTAAAATCTATACCACCATTGTTTGAAGAAAGTATCGATCTTTTTGATGATTCTCTGGCATCTGTGACTGTGCAGAAGAGAAGGACAAGCAGTCTACAAGGAGACATAACTTTCGAACTTATTCCAAGACCTCGTAACTTTTCTTCTGTAAGTTCGTTAGCATCAATGGATGCGTCTAAAGTAACTGATAACCCGATTAGTACAATACCCTTGTCTAGAGCTAGGCAAGAGTCTCTGGAATCCTCAGCATCTGCTGACGTTGACTCGTCATCAGTTGGATCTCCCACCGAAAAGGTGGTGTTAATCGACGGCTACAATAGCGATAGAAGCCATTTTACGACCTCACGGAAATACTCTGCAGATTCCTGTACATCAATAGAATCGGAGGCTGACTCCGTCTCTTCCCGAAAAGCTACAAAGTTGCGGCTACAGATGCCTAAAGTTGAACAGATTGGATACAGTTCTAAGGAATACGGCAGTGGGAAGATAACTGAAGATGAGGATGCTGCAAGGCGGCTACTCTTAAGCGAGGTGTTACTTCAACGCAAAAATGCTTCAAAGAACTTATTTCAAAGAGTTCGCTCAGACACAGACGAGAAAAGAGACTTTCATCCTAGATCCTACACAGTATCGGAAGTCAATTCCAGTAGGAACGTCCCTAGGAAAGCAATGCCTTTGCAAAGAGTATCATCACAAGGTGTTCTTACGGGACACCAAAACTGGGATGTGAAGATTGAGAATGTAAGTCGAGTTACCGAAGAAACAGACACAATTCAGCTTCACCCCCTTACTCCAAATACGATAAAAGAGAATTATGTTAGTAACTTTGTCGATCTGAAACCTATCACCGTAGATATTTTTCCTGCGGATTCCCAAAACTGCAATAAATCTCGTTTATCGGGCGATTTTGATGACTATCTTACAGTGATGACACCTGAATCACAAGCAGAATTAGAAAAAACTGTTCGAAACAAAACTTTACTAACTAAACGCAGAAATTCTCTGTCACTTGCAAAGGATTCGATTCTGAAAAGGCTTGAATCTCTACAAGGAAAGTCAAGCGAAGACAAAGAAAATATTGACGAATGTAAAGGAGCCCTTGAGAATCGACTTGCAGAAGTTAACAAGGAACTTAATTCTATTGAGTCCAATCTTTGTATACAACAAGAGACTATAGTCGAAATAGCGAAACGGAAACGTACAATTGCAAATCGTGCTACTGCCGTACTGTCGCGGTTACGGCATCCGCTTTCAAGTCGTGGTCAGATGCAAAAATTTGATTCAGAAGGACATCTTTTTACTAAGGATTTTAAGCTGCGAAAACGGTCGACATCTTCCTTAGTGATATCTTCCAATGAGAGCTATGCAGACGCACGAAATAGGTACAGGTACGGGCGACCGAAGAGGTCTTCGACCAGCAGTGAGCCTCGTCCTGATAGTAGTATTTCTTCAATGGGAAGTTCTGTCGATTTAAGAAACCTTGAAGATGATGTTATTGATGCTCCGCCCAAGGCTTCTGGACTTAAAACCCGATCGAGGTCAGTCGGAAACATCTTGCAGATGAACGGGAATTACGCTAATCCTCTTCCGCAATCAAGGCCACGGCAGCGCAAAATCAGTAAAGATGCAATCTCCAAGATAGAGGTACGTTTTATCTATTCTATTTTATGTGTAGTTGTATGTGAAACAGATGTATGAAGTCTACATTTTCTGTTGAATATTTGCGCATGCGAGTGTCACCGTTCTCTGGGGGGGGGGGGGGTTCTGACACCCATAGTACTCTACTCCCTATTGACGTAAACATAGAATGGTTTATGTCTTTGTTACGAGAGAATCTTTTGCCAAAGTAAGCGAAAAAAATGCCTTATGCATAAGAAATCACTGTAAGGATGTGCTACACGTGAATGTGTGGAGGTTCCCGTATGTCAAGTTTAAGCTAGTACAATTATGTTTTTATTTGGTTACATAAGTTAAGAGGGGGAAAGGTGTTACTTCTCCAACCAGGATATTTTATGCTTTGTTGTAATGGTACAATTGATGAGAGCATTTTCGTTTTTGGAGTATGATACTGCATGCACATGGGAACATGTTAGGTAGTCGATTGATGCATTCGTCAATTTTATTTTCATAAGCATGGTCATTATAGCTGCTGGTGAGAGACTATTGCCTATATCAATAAAGCGAAGCTTTCGAGCATCCAGAATTTGTAATTTTTAAATCGGATACAGTACTGCCAAAACGACTCGTTGTTTCCTTTTAGTTTCCACACCAGAACTTTACGCCCTTGAGGTTTGAAGTTTTTGCTGGATCTCCTGTGTAATGCCTACGTAGGAATTACAACTGTTTTATGGACCCCTTTTAAGACAAAATAAGCGCATTTTACCTCTAACTGATCTTTCAAACATCATGGGTTGTGCCGAGCAAACTACAACTTTTTGTGTGGAGCAAGCTTGTGTACTAACGTTTTCTTTTCCATCCTTCAAATCCTTGGAAGGGGGCTGTTACCTAGGCGTTCCCCCTTCGATCCACTATTATTATAGGGGTACTTGTAGAAAATTCTATTTAAGATAAATAAGTTCTACGTTATGTCAAACTATTTGAGTTAACAGTCTTACTCTCTTGTCTCTGCCATCACATAGGTCAAAGAACTCTATTGAGTCATTTGCCAGAAACGTCGCGCCTATATCTAACGACTCTTTTGTATTCTATGTTACAGGATTTTATGGAATTTTCAAGGGAAATGGTAACTGAGCTTAAGTCAAGAAAGAACAGTGACGATATTGCGGAAGTTATAGAAGTGTAGTCGACGTATGTTCCGTAAAATTACCCTGAAAGTCCATATACGAAAAGTGATCCTCGGGATGGAAGGATTTCAACAACGACTACGAGGTAGACCAGCAACCTCGTTCTGAGACAGGACTGTCTCCAGCGCATCCAGACCTTGACAACAGGTTTACTGTTTAAAGTGATGAAATATCTGTGGTATGGAGAGCGGATACCAATAAATACGAAGAAAACAGAGCCGTTGAAATGACAGTTGTCTTGGCGAGAGATTCAAGACACGGGTTCAACTTACGTATTGCCATACCAGATATACATCTGTGATATACATGTATACATCACATATACATCTGTGCTGTGTTTACCTAGTCTTCAATGATCGATTGTATGACAACTTTATTTCAATACGACGGTGCTGATTTACCATCAGTAAACTGTAGTGTCTGAAGATGACAGTAATGTGTTAGTAAAATACAAATACCTTTGCCGATGTAGATATTGTATAAATAGTTAGCTATTCATTATATGAAGTAAATACTTATCGTGATTACCTTTTGAAAGGAACGATTTTATTCGTTAATGCCGTACTGTGAAACACTATCTGCTGTTCACCTTTTCTACGGTTACTGTGACTGAAACTTAATCTTATTTTTATTGTTAAGAAAATAAACGACTATAGTTCCAATGATTATCTAGGACTCTACCTCACCATCATCATTTTTTTTCGATTTGGGAGAACTAAAATTTTGTGGTGTTTAACATATATGTCTTATTTTTGTAAGCATGTTCAAACTTTGGAATCTTCATAAATTCACACAATTTACGTAAAGATAACCTGAGTTTCTCGAAAAATGCTACCTCTTTCCATTTCTTGTGTTTTTCCCAAGTGCAGTAAGTTGTATATTCGACAATGGAAAGACTGAATTAGGGCATCTGTATGAGCGACTCAAGAATTTGTTTTGCAATTTAGACCTGTCTTGTCACCGCTCGATACACGACCCAATCAGTCGACTATGAAAACGTTAGTTACGTACTAGCAATGGCTAGTTACGTTCTAGTAACGGCTAGTTAGGTGCTAGTAAACGGAAGCTCCTGAAAACAATTCTACACATTTGGAGTTGTTATCTGTGAAGAGCGAGCTTCAGATTTGTTTCGCTCACTACACATTTCAGTGTCACTGATGCTGACTCCACGTTTCATTAAGAGAAATCAGATTTTTACAATTAAATCTTGCTACCCTTAAAACTGTTTTCGTTACCGTTCCGAAACGAGTTACATTCTATGTAATCGATCATAAAAGACCTCTTTCAAAGACTTTTTGCAGTCTTTTGGGCAAACGTGCATTTATATATAGTCCAGAGGTAGCCTATTATTTCACCATAACCGTAATTATGATGGTAATAATGCCTTAATCCACAAAACAGGGGTTACCCGATGATTCATAACTAGTGTTATTCTGTTTATAAGAATCTAAGCCTGTTCTTACCGAAGGCAATACGATACGATTAGGTAAGGTTTCATGTCAACTTGGCCTTTTACACTACCAACGATGGTGCCTCTACTCCATACTCTTATTGGTCAGCATTTTTATTAATGTTGAAACAACGATCTAGAACAAACTTACGCATCACAATATACTTTCAATTTATGTTTTAAATTGCTTTTGTAATTTTATCAACACAAACGTTTCAAGTGCAGATTTCATTCGACAGAAGTGATGACATTATTAAAAAATGACAACCTACTTGTCATACTTTGAAAATGATGTCGCTTGACGAAATGCACTCATTTGTAAAGACCGAGTAATATAATGTTGGTACGGGCTGCTGATTTTATGTATTATATTTCTAGTTTGTACATTTGGATATCATCTATATTTTGGTATGAAAAACTATTTATCTCACATGTAAGGCCTTTGGGCAGCTACTTCTGTAAAGAAATGAAATTGTACTAAATACTGACTTTTGAAATGAATTAAGAAAGTGTAGAGCTTGGCTTCCTCTTTCAGCTTCTTATTCTAAAGCTTCTACCACACATGAGTGATGCGACAGACTACCTTATGACGTCATATTTAGCCGCGTATGTAATCAAGCCGCATTAAATTAAGCCACGCTTTAATTGTACCGCACTTGCCAAAAAGTAGCATTTTAGGGAGTTTTACCTCCTTCTATTTTCTCCTCAGCGCCACTTTTAATATCTATGCAAATGGTTCCCCTTCACTCAATGCTTTCCTTACAATAAATTAAGCCGCGTTTTTATTAGGCAGCATTTTGGAAGATGCGGCATATTTGAGTACGCGGCTTAATTTGACGTATTAAGGTATTGTTTCTTTCATTTATTTTTTCTATTTCGTTTATTTTTTTATTTCTTTTATTTTTTTAGTTTTGATTTAGTTTGTTTTGTTTATTTTATATTTTGTTCATTTTGTTTATTTTGATTTATTTTGTTTGTTTTGTTTAATTTGTTTATGTGTGGTTTCACTAAATATTAAGACCCTTCAAGTATTTTTTCTACGGCGCTTCAAATCCCTCTAGGAATCTCATAACATAATCGAACAAAAGTTTAGAAACGGAGAATATTTGAATGTCTCCAAACGCCTCTTAATCTTCGCCCACAAATCAGATTTATCCAAACTTTTCCCTCTTAAGGTTACCTTTACAAGTTTCCTTTGTTAAAAACTCCAATACATTTTGAAATAAAAAAAATTATAAATCCCCTCAGAACTATCCTGTTATAATTTTATAATATCTGTAATCTAAGCAGATAGTTTACTTGGCGTTCTGGTCATTAAAAATGGTCTCGCTTAGACGGTACCCTTTAGCGCTGCGTCTCCACGTTACACGTGCCACTTAGTGCACATGTGTGACCTATGTGATACTGAATTTCTCCCTTAAGAAAGTTGTACAACAAGGTATTATGAAACGAAATCTCTGCTCCAAACGAGGCTATTCGATACTCATTTTCCTCAAGACCGTAAGCCAGAAGGAGACTAGGTGCTGACGAAACCATTATAAACATCATCCAAAAACATAGGATTCAGAGGTTTGGACAAAGAAACAGACTTCCTAAAACTAGTTTTGTGAAAAATGTTTACAACGAAGACCTCACCAACAAGAGTCCTCGAAGAATGCCCCCAAAACGCTGGTCTGAACACTTAACAAGCGACACCAATCTGCCCCTGTTAACTGTAGAACCATTGACAAAAGATAGCATCAGATGGAAACAAGTTGGCTCTCTGGAGTACGATGAAAAGTCAAGTAAGTCAAGTACGCCTTGTTGTACTGTGCCTACTTTAAATACTAAGAACATTACAGTGCATGTGACATAATACCATAACAACAATAACCTCTTCGTTAATTGAATTTTAAGCTCCTACTTATATACCTACTTTACCTAAATAAAGTTCAAATTCATTCCCCACCACGAAAAATAACACTCGCAACACCTGCAGTCGTCTTTGTTGAAGATTTGGAAACAACATGATGAGACAAACATCTTTATCAGAACATTAACCTTTATCAAATAAATCCAT
>JAAAKM020003046.1:0-12826 GCA_010016025.2 Alatinidae sp. Z8VKAUB7J3 | reverse complement strand
ACATCACTGTTGTCAGCTTTCTTTAAAACGGGTAGATAATACAATGCATGCCATTAGCAGTTAACTAAATCACAACAATGTTACGTCGGGATTAAAGACGGCGTTCATTGGTGTCAGCAGAAAGAGGACATTTTCTGTTCATATTGTCTCGTTGAGGTATAGCCGACAGAGGTTTACAGGTATTTCCAAGCTCACACACAAAGTTATTAACATGCACCTAACTATATACATTTATACAGAAATATAAAAATTGAATAATTATCAAAATTTATAATGACAGTTAAGAATACAACAAGATCTACAAAATAAAAGAGACAAAAGCAATTTAAGTACATGCGGACAAACCAGACATACATTAATAACTGACAACATTAGCAAGTAAATTAAAGTCACAACGAAAGGTTTTGACGTCCTAAAAGAATACAAGTTGTGTGCTAATGACCTAAAGCACAAAGACGATAGATGCTATTGTATGATAAAAATAACGTGTAATGCAAATAAAGTATTTATAGAAACAATGGAGAGCAATTAATGAATCAATGAAAAGGCTTAATTCATGAAGTTCACTTCTAAGAAAGCTATCAGTTGAAATCTATATATCTTAGGATAAGTTTCAATTTGAGAACTAGAGATGTGTGAATTATAACGATCTCATGTAAAAGCGGTAGTCTACGCATGATGAAGATAGATACCCAATCTACTTGCAGTCAAATTGCGTTTTCTTAATAACGTTATCATTGCATCGTCGTCCAAGAAATGGAAATCTTCCCGAACGAAAGTGTAAAGCAAATGTGAGTCTGGTAGATTGTGATTCAACCATCGGTACACATTTACTACATCAGCACGACTGTTTGTGGGCCGAGTGATTGTTTTCGTATATTAGCTAAAGCTAGATCAGCTTTCCATCTAAAAGTTTTAGAAGCGGTTTTCGTCAAAACCCGGGATCCTTCACTTTGCCGACAAAAGGAGTTTGTAGTTTCTCTGAAATTACTCTAACAATTTTGGCGCCTCCAAATTATTGGTAGGTCTTTACGATTGTCCAATCAGCGGTCGACTAATTTTTGCTTCGATCCCTTTCTTTGTTTGCGAGTTATCATAAATGATGCTGGAATGTTTAAACAACTCATTCTTTGCACGAGCCATTCTGATGAGGGTGCAACGAAGCCGGTCAATGGCTTTTCACTAAGGATTCCGTTATTAAATATTATCTACAAATTTTGTAGTACCAGGAATCATTTCTGATACTCCAACTTTTAAAACAGAATCTGATTTCTAATGTTTCTTTGGCCTTCCTTCCCTTTTTAAGTCTTCTATTTAGTCATTAGTTCGTCACCAATTTCGCCAAACCTGCGTCTTGCATTTTGGCGATACACCTAACGCAAGTACACTTCAATTTTGATATATTATATAACAATATCAAACACCATTGTTCATTTCGGACATTACCTCCGCTTATCCAGTCTTCATCATGTTCAAGATTGCACTTTTAACGAGGTTTAGAAATAAATGGCTACTCTGAATATTAAGAGGGTAAGGAGATGGACAATGACAAAATCGCACCGTCTTCTATACACTCCTACTGTTCTGCTACTCACTACCAGAATTAGTTTCATCGTTTTGTTCTTTGTTACTTTTGTCATACAGAGAATGTGCGAGAACGAGGAAGAAATATCATAACTGTTTCATGTAATTTCTAGTTCCTTGGTTCCTACTATTCAACTTTTGTTAATTCTTGGGCTACTTAACTCTACTTTTTGCTGGCTATCGCGTAGCGAGAACCGATTTTAAAAGTTTACTTTTTCATCTGTCTCGCATCAAAGAAGAAGTATCCTAAATTTCATAACTGAAAAACGTATGAAAGCAAGAAAAAGTTACAGGTGATTCTGTGAGAATTTTTTATAAGTTAAGGTTATTGTGATACAGGAAAGCAGACCACTTCAAGACCTTAAAAGTTTTCATGAACGCATACATCATATGCAAAAATTACACTGCAGAACAGACGTTGTTGTTAATTCCTATTGTAAACCATGTCAAAGTTGATAAAAATAAATCCGTTTCTTGCTCCATATACATGAGCCAAGCATAAAAAAATAGCTCTTTTTTATGACCAATACAAAATGGCATTAGCATGAAGTCATGGACAACTTATTCAAAGAGAGTTTGAAAGGGAATTGAATGTCAACTTGGGAGTTGAGAGTCAAAATATACTCGTAGAGCTTTACCTTGTTCAACTTTACCTTGTTAAACTAACAGATTAGTAACAGTGATCGGCATGCAATTGTTACAAACATAGGAAATATAAGCATGAACTTCGAAATATAACAGCATCATAACGAAATTTGAGCAATAAGAAGCGTATTCGCTTAAGATGTTACTAAGACATTAGATTGATGATAATCTAACCAGAAGGAACCACGCCAACCCAATAAACTTCATTCTAGTCTTTAACTCAACTCATATCCTCCATTCGTTGTTTTTAATTGCTTTAAATAACACTAAGTACCTGCTAAATGTTAATATTGGGCAGACCACGTACTTGCAGATCGTTGCAACATAGTTGCTTCTGTCATTGGATTTTGCATTGTCAGTGTTGGTTAGTTTTGTGTAGATATGAGTACATGCGCACACAAGGGCAATTTGTGAGGCAATATACCAAGCTTAAATAGTCAACAAAATGGCATTTCCTTACAAGAGAGCCTGTTGTACTGATGATAATGGTGACGATGATGATGATTGTAAGAATGCATTTTGCGATACATGTCCTAAACAGAGGCGTAAAAATGAGAACATCTTATGATAATTATGGCTGTTCTTGGCCATAACAGGAGACAATTTCTCTCACGTTATATTGAAAAATCCAGGCACTGCAGCACTACAAACGCAAATGCAATTTCTCAATTTTTAGACGTCCTATTTTACATTTAATTTATGCACACGATGCAGATGGGAATAGTTAGTCCTGATCACCAAAAGTCTCTAAAAGTAGCTTTTGTAGCTAGTGTCTACTTCTTACTTTCCTGCGATTCCTGTATCCGAGTAACTTCTTGTTGAATGACCGTTTATCCCCCTGAATCGATCGTAACACAGATAGGTCAGCCAGATTTCTTTAAACTTTTGCCCCTTTAATCTGTCAATAATGAAAGTGTCAGGCAACCTTAGAAGACAATGTATCAAGCATGCTCATTCAGTATTTTGACGTCCTCTTAAGTATTTCATCGTTTACTTTAAATAAGATGGTGAGAATGGAGATACAGTATCATTTCCTTGAATCTACATAGGCTTTGTTATACAATGATATCTATAATGATCTTAGAATAATACGTTCTTCCTGACATGTAAGATCTGCTGCAGAGCTATCAGTGTTGTATCTCTACGAACCTTTACTTTTCAAAATCTGGATTGATCGAAGCTTGTAGCGGTGTGCCATGTAAAAGTATAAGACTGAGTTTAAAACACTATTCAAAGGAAAGAGAGCCTGTAAGCTGAAGAAGAGATCCCTGTAATCATCAACCATAAAAGAATGCAATGACATTGGATAATTACAAACCATAAACAGGACAGTTATCAACACACCCATTAAGACCGTTGCTTGGTCCCGTCGCCACCTTTGAGAGCGGCCAAATCCATGAAACGTTTTTCTTTGCTTGTTAACTTTCCATACTATCAGACTGTAGGAAATTAATAAGCATGAACCCAGGAAAAGATTTTGACACGCTAAAATTCGGTAGAAATACAGAACTTGACATGAGAAGTTCTTCGTTATTGTCACCATCAAAAAAATTGCATAAAAGGTAACTGAGAGTAACGCAGTGTAATGACTACGGTAGGTAATAAATCTTCGGTGTTGAAGGGGTAGACAAATGGCAAATAAACGATCTGATGTTATCAGAAGTACGTGTACTGTAGAAATACAAGTGGTGAAGTACATTGCTCGACTTGCCACATGCAAAATGGCGAAAAACACAACCAAGTATCCGACAATGATGTAACTTGTCCCAATGGTGAAATAAATTATACATGTTAAAAAATCAGCAAGGGCAAGGCTTAAAATCAGTTTCTGAAAATATGATTTTCTTTTCCTTTTCCATAAAGCAACAATCTGTATACAATTGACAAAGAGTCCTGGCAACGATATGGCTATCATGAGAGGAAAAGCTATTTTAAAATCAAGCAAGTCTCTCTTTAGTTTTTTCATTATCCAAACTGATGCAGATGACCTTACTTTTGATATAAACGTATCTACATCCAATGTACAATCTCCTGTTGGGAAGATACCAAATAAGTCATATATTCCACAATCGCTCTTTAATCACCAAATAGATGGCCAGTTCTCTTAAACATTCATGACTTTTCTTGTCTATAAACACATGAAATATTAATTAGTGAAGACACATACAGCCATCTTATACCAACACTGCTAGCTCATTAATCATTGTCACACTTTCATAGTTCCGATCAAAATTGTCTTCCACGCCTACTATTGAAAGACAAATGATCAAATGGAGATACGTGTTATCTTATTCTCCTCATTTCGCAAAGTGTCATTCAACATTTTCTATTTGGATTTTGAAATTGATGAATGCAATATGCAGTCTAATTATAAGAAATAGTTACAACAGACCTTCATCTCATCATCTTTGTATATTGTTCTAATATTGGTAAACTGTACGAATGGAGCTAAATATTTGCACTAAAAATTGTTATTAACTTTCTCTGCACCAGGTGTTACGATTAACTTCAATAAGTAACAGTAAATGTCTTCTTGATAAGTTAATATATAGAAGTTCCCGCTGTCAAGCATCAGATTGCAAAATAGCTTATTGAAACTCCTGAACTGTAAACACATACATCTCTAAAATTGGGGTCTATCGAGAAAGACAATTCGATTTACAATAATAAAAACCTATGATAATTGTCAGAATCCTGTTTGGTCCCTTTTCCACGTTACTTTTGAGATAAGTTTTGAGTTAAGTACTTGAAGCAACTCCAGGCGCTTTCAACTACGTTTTGAGCATTCGCATTTTTCGATTGATTTAGATTTCATGCAACTTTGTGGAGTGAAGGCTTTCTTAACATTGATTTTGCAGTCACATGGTTCTATCTTAAGGTACGACGCCATAACGAAATAACAAGTTTATCAAAATTTCAAAAACGTACATAAGGTTTAAGTGTTTACACAACAATTATTTAAGCCCTGTAGCTCGAACTGATAATCAGGACTAAGTGATTACATAACCTTAGAATGATCTATGACCGAGTCAGAATACTAAGTGGCTTGAAAAAATCTAACAGAAAGAAGAAAGGAATTCTCAATGAGAGAGGAGAGAGGTGCTAACTGAACCAAATGACATCAGGCAGAGATGGATAAGCTATGTTGAGCAGTTTTATGCGAAAAGTGAGAAACCAGGAAAGATTGAGCTTGAGGAGGAAACAGAGGTTGATATAGAAAACCTTAGACCAGACGTTCTGATCACGTTCTGAAGCAGCTATCCATAATCTAAAGAGTGGCAAAACAGAAGGAATAGATGATATACCTACAAAACTCATAAAAGGACTGGGCCTGAACGCAACAAAATCACTTGGACAGTTATGCACAAAGATTTACAACACAGGTGAATGGCCGACAGACTTCCTGCACGGATCATTTTTGCCAATAGAGAAGGTCACAAACACCATTAAATGTGAAGAACATAGAACAATCACCCTGTTAGTGCATGCCTCAAAAATTATCCTACAGATTTTAAGACGGCGTATTGATTCAAAAGCTGAAGGCATTATTGGATGGGACTAGTATGGATTTTGTCTGGGACGAGGAACGAGAGAGGCAATAGCAACCCTAAACCCATTAGGTGAAAGAAGTATAGAGCACAATCGAGATGTTTATATATGTTACGTAGATTATGAGAAAGCATTTGATCGGGTGGGCTGGCAGAAATTGTTTACTGCCCTGAAAGTGGTTGACTTTGATTGGAGACATAGAAGCCTTATTGGAAACCTGTAAATGAAACAAAAGGCAATCGTAAGCGCTGCTGGAGGAGGTAGGACGAGGGGTCAGACAGGGCTCTCCATTGTCACCTGTTTCGTTCAATATCTATGCCGAAGTAATTTTAAGAGAAGCAGAAGAAAAAATGGATGAAGGAATAAAACTTGGAGGAGTATCCATAAAGACAATTAGGTTTGCAGATGATCATTGTTGCCAGTACAGAGTAAGGACTGCAACGAATGATGAATAAACTGAACGAAGCCGGTGAAAGATATGGAATAAAGATTAATGTAAAAAAAGACAAATAAAATGAAAATGCCATGAAAAACAGACACGGTAAAGATTAAAATAAATGAGAAGGAACTTTAACAAGTCAAAGTAATCAAATATCTTGGTTCCACACTAACTGATGATGAAAAGAGAAGCACGAAAATCAGGAAAAGAATAGGAATGGCAAAAGCAGCATTTAGCAAAAGGAAAGAACTGCTGACGCAAGGAATAAGTATGGGACTTAAGAAGCGAATAGTAAAAACTGTAATTTAGGGTATTTCACTATACGGAGGAGAAACATGTGAAAGGTGGTTGCGGCCCAAATGCTAAAAATCAGTTGGAAAGATAAAGTCAAAAATGACGAAGTGTTACGGAGGGTTGGAGAAGGAAAGAGTTTGTTAAACTATAGACCAAAGACAAAAAAGATGGCTTGCTCATAACATCAGACACAAAATCTTGCTGAAACTAGTGATAGAAGGTCGCTTTGAAGGAAAAAGACCAAGAGGAAAATGACGAATAGGAATGCTGAAATCAACAATAAATGGAACTTACAAAGGCTTCAAAATAAAAGCCTCAGAGAAAGTCTACTGAGACGAAACCTGCCAATTGGCAAAACACCCACAGAGAAAATGAGAGAGAGAATGATCATCATTAAGACCATGCAAATACAACAGTTAATTTTCACATTTATTAAAAGTCTTCTGTCATGTGTTATCTGAATCTTATCTGTAACTAGAAAGTGTAGCGTAAATGTTAAATCCGGAAAGAGAATCGTGAAGATTTCTTGCTTCGTGAGTATATCAAAGGATTCACCATAGAGGTATGAGAGCAAACGTCATGTAAATTGTCAATAGTGAAAAATTTTCAAAGCTCAGTTAAATGTTCAACGATTAACGACGTACGGTGGAAAACAGACTGTAGTTGCATTCACCTAGTATATCCTACTGAATTGCATTTCAATAACCAGTGTGGTTTACGCAACTTATACAAAAGGAAATTACTTACGTTTTAAAATGTAGGTTTTAACTTGTGAAGCCTCTTGGTTATATGACGTCATGAGGGAGCCTGTTTGTGGAATTTGAACGAATTCAGTATTCCAGAGGAAAATTTGAGCAATTTTAATATACATTAAAAACGCGAACTGTGCAACAGGGCAATGTTAATAAAAAGTATCAAAGTATTTTGATATCTCGTTTCTGATTAATGAAATAGAGACGAAGTATTGCTTCTAATAAAGTATTGCTTCTTTATAAACGCCGATCCTTATTAGCCGCTATGTCCTTAAATGTAGGGAGAATATGTAGTCAGAAACGTTACTCGGTTTGCCGTCGTATTTACCACAAACATGTTAAATTACAAATAGCAAATGGATAACAGAGCTGTACTCAATGTATAAGTCAACAAAATAACTGGTGATTGCGATGCAGTATGCGCAACGATAGCAGTTAATACCTCAGGCGGCAGTGGCGATTTCAGGCTCGACTGGGTCACGTTGTACTTACTCCTTAGCTTCTCTCCTTCTGGACGTAATATCTTTACGGTCTCATATACACAATACTTCAACGCCAGGCACTTCGTTCACACTTCATAACATGTTGTCTAGAACCTAATCAAATTACTATTGACGTATCATATTTTCACTGCTAAAGACCAATGCACAAACTGGATAACGAGATATGATATTTGTCTATAATTTCCTCCAATTCCTTTTTATCATTGACGTGATCAACAACAATCTTGGATTCCCTGCAACGGCAAGAAAAACAAACTGTAAAGACTCGCCAAAGACTCTCTTACTCATTTATGTGTTAACGACTAAAATTGTTATCACGCTATGACAGGTTAAGTTTAAAATGCCACCACGTTATTATAATCAAGAGGGTATATGTCAATGTTACCAGTGAGCAATAATTGAAATGGCTATTAAGAGTGTATGAAACAAGGATTTCAAATGACAAATTCGCATATTCGTAAATTTCTATGAACAAAACACATCGGCACTTTATTATTTCTTGTGATTTTTTCAAATCTAAGGAAAATGTGGAGTAATTTTTTGTATTGATATAGAACTCGGTTTTTGCCTTCATACTCAAGCTCTGGTCACAATTTTTATCCTCAGATCGTACATACGATTTGTCTGTATTTAACGGTGATGCGAAAGGCGGTACGTCTATCCCAAATTTAGCAGATGATACTTGTGATAAAGAAACCTTATCGGCATGTTACGCGTCTCTAGAAGATTCTCTGCGTACGAAATTTGGGAGCAAAAGCAAGATGTAGCACAGGTAGACTATGACAATCACGTCTTTTGGTACAAACATCTGAAAAATCACTGAATATTGCAAACTCAATAATCACCAGGAACGAAATTACTTACTTGTTGCTCATTGCCTCATCTATAGCACTATATGTTTTCTCCACAAGAATTGTCATCATTCTTTCCTTGCATGGTCTACCACTTGCATCCTCATCAACATTACTTGTTTTCAGTAATTTGATAAAACATTTGATGCATGATAACTTTCCTAATAATAAAACCAATATTAACTTTTTATAAAACAGAAGATGGCAAAATAAATTTTGCTCCTTTGTCCACTTCTGTAAGTTCTTGATATATTTATTCTGATTTCTCATATGGTCAAGCTGGAGAACTGAAACACTAGGTGCCTCAACAGACGGATCTGTTTGCATGGACCTTTCCTCCTGTGTTGCATTCGATTGTTTTACATAATGACAAGCGTTATCTCTAATCCACTGGATGACTTCTGTTATTAGAAATGAACATTCAAGATCTTCTTTTCTATCAAATGAATTCATAAATTGGTTTGCATCAAGTTTTATACATTGGAGAATATCCTTCGAAAGTGTTGATGATGAAAGCGAGATTAATGGTAACTCCTTTGGGTAACACCTTGAACAAGTTATAGTTACATCTATAAATCCTTCTATATTTAACCTGACAGTGAAGCAAACAATTTCCTCGTTTTCTAAGTTTGAATGCAATACAAACTCATTCTCTTGGCAGAACATTGACTGAAGTAGAGAGATTTCATTGTATAATAATGATGTCTCACTCATCGTGGGAGCTCTTCTACGTACTCATGCTTCGAACTAATGGCAAAACCATCCACTGCCAATATATTCACATGGCAATCGATGCTACACATAAACAGCTGCCCTTGTACCCCTAATCTTCTGGTAAAGGTATGCTGATAGACAACTTCTCTCACTACAAAGCAAACAAATAAACATTCATTTGTCAATTTAATAAATTGCTTAGACAGAGTCCAAGCTTTGGATGCTATTCCAAGTTCTAGTACTTAATTGGTTGCGAGTAATGTTAAAACTTTATAAGTCAGCAATGGAATAAATATATGATGGCAACACTTTAACTCTCTTATAACACACAATTTGCCGTCGCAGAACAAAACTGATAGAAAACAGAAGAAAAGAAACTTCTTTAAGGAAAACAATACGACAATACAATGCTATAATACCTTACCCTTAAGTAGAAGGTAAAGTTATACTTGACTAAAGTTCGTAACAAAAAATATCCTGAACATCTCCTTTCAAAAAAAAAACAAGAAAAAACAACGGTACAAAAAAAACAAAAAAACTTCTATTAATCTAGTTCTCAGATGATTTATAACTTTGATTTATAACCATTTTAACACATGATATAGTCCCTTAACTCACTCGGCAACTTCCGTGCTACGTCTGTTCTGTCCTTGTTGTCGTCGTTGGACAAGGAAACAAACAGTTGACTTCAGAGACTTTCACAAACTATGCAGAATTCGTTGAGTTGTCCCGAAATTCCTATTTAGTCCTTTGAGTTAATTTTAGCCTTATAAATACAAACTAAACAATTATGTAGTTTCGGTAAACCCTCTCCCTACTCTATGACCACAACTATGAAGAGCAATTTTCCATCACAGCTATCATCCGCCATTATTAACCGATATTAGGAGGCATAAGTATGAAATGGTCTCGAAATGGTTGTAGTTAAATCGGTTTCAAAACCGTTATAAGTACAACCGTTTCGACAAACGATGTTGGTGTGAACACGGCTAATGTCAGCTTTCTGATGGTGGCTGGGGCGGGGGGTTGTCTTAATGTAAGAAGCAACTTTCAAATCTTATAAATAGGATGCTAACCAGGTGGTCTAGTTACAACAACCTTAAAGGGGAGGCACTCAAAAGTCTACAGAATGGATAAAAACAGCAACAGTGAATAATCTTTGACTTTTCCTGACTGGCCTAAAGGCTAAATCCAGCAGCTTCACACATTGCAGTCAATCATTGCTTTTACCTCTGATTTTGATTCAGCAGATGACATTTTCTTCCGGATAACTGATCATTTTTACAGTGATTTAACAATTCTAGATCCTCCATACATGACAACAGAAAAGCTTATTTATCTGCAACCAAACAAAGGTCCAAAATTTTCTCTGACATCAATTAACTTACTTCATCATTCTCTTGTAAGAAGTCTCCTATTAAACTGAATTCATAATCATTTCTGGTTACCTATGTTACAGTAAGCATGTATTGTCTTCTACTGAGACATCTTCTTGAGGATAAACTGCATCTAAATCAGACAAATTGTTCAATCTGGCAGATTTGTTCATCCAATACACTGGCACAGTGCTTTCTTTACATGGCATCTGCTATAGACTCTCTGCAAGCTTCACTGATTCCAAAGTCCTGGGCAGCAGAAACAGTGATTTATAAAGGATTGCTTGTAGGGGCTTATCACTTGTTCTCACTGTCTTTACAACAAAACAGGTACTATCCAAATCTTTGCACTGTGTATACAATTGCTGGTACTTTTAGTTCAATTGCAGCATAGTTTTATACAAGTAAGGATATAATTCTTTGGTACTGGCATCATTTCGTACTACTGCAGGAGAATTGACTTGAAACTATTGGCTAGATATCTCTTAGACTTTCGTCCTTTAATTTGGAGAACTATCTACCTCTTGGCCCTATGTCTAAACAAGGCTGCCTTCAGATTATGAAATTGGTTCAATTTTGGTTAAACAATCTGATGCTAAAAGGGAACACGTTCCCAAGGAAGCATCTAACAGTATCTATAAGTTGGTAGGAGGTTATATCTTGCTAATGGTCTTGGCTTACAATCTTGTTCATTCATACATCTCATAAGAACTGGCAACTATCTTCATTAACTTTGCCAGTTACTTTTGTAGCTCTATTCAGTAACTTCTTAAAATTATTGTTGCTGTCTTTGATAGCATCTTCTCCAGTCTCCTTCTCTGTATTTTGGGAGGTCATCAGCAATAACCATTACAGATACTACACCCAAGTACACAAGAGCATCTGACAACCTCCTTTACAACTCATTTGGACTTATTGATAGGTATAACATATTTGTTGCATCCAGTTCATGGTAACACATTATCTACAGTATGTAGTGAAAACATGTGGGATTCCCTTTATTCAATCTTCATTGACATGGTTGTTTGTTGTAGGGGAGGGGACTGATTTAAATGGGTCCCCTCCTTAAAATTTGGAAGGATCTTGGGGGGGGCTAAGCCCCATTTCAATAGATTATTGTTGCAAACAATGTATATCTGGCTTTTTAAGGAATACGTATAAAACATGGGTCATACCTGGGTCATACCTGAAGTGTATCTGAACCAATGTTAGTTTAAAGGGGTAAAGTGCTTATCTTTTAAAATAACTGAACCATTAGAAAAGGACACACAACCTCAATTTTCTATTTTTAGCCAAATACTGAGCTTGATCCTAATTTGTTTTCCCTTTCATCACTTGTACGCCCATTTCCACCTCTCTTAATAACTGCATTTGAGCAAAAAAAGAAAATTAAAAACATTTGACAGCTTATTCTTCTTGATGATTATTTAATATTTTCCACTTTGTGATTCTGGCTGATGTGATACTTTATACTCAACTTTTCCATAACATGGACATTTCCTATTGCCTGTATATGCTCTAACCAATCAATTAGTAAGATTTAGAATTGGGAGAGGCTGTTCTGAGTTTTGGGAGGCTGACATTGGGAATACTTAATGAAAGCCCAAAGCTGTTGAAACAGGAAAGTTTGTGAGGGCTAATGGTACATTTAGTGGGACTAAGCCCCCTTTAGCTCCCTCTGGCTACGAGGCTGGCTCCAACTGATTACAATAGTTTTCTATATTAAAATATCTTTGTTCCTTTACATATAAAATGCTCTACCTTTCAGCATTTATTAACAGATGAAAAGAGTCTATTGTTTGCTAAAGTGTCAAATCTACGGGAACACTACTAGATGTCCATAAATTCTAGTTTCCATAAAAGATGCCCATGGAAGATTGACAATATCTTGTACTACTACAAATACTAATCTCTTTCAAAAATATTGTTCATAAACATGATGCCTTACTTTATACATCCACATTTTCAAGTAAACTTATGACCTGATGAGCTCTTTGCAGGACCAGCCTCATTGTGGATTTTTGCTTGATAAAGGTCCATTGTGGTAATGCTCCACTCTTTGAGAATAATATATATTAGTAGAAAATAAACTTCAAAACATCAAAAGTTTTCAATTCTT
>JAAAKM020003044.1:0-12829 GCA_010016025.2 Alatinidae sp. Z8VKAUB7J3 | reverse complement strand
TACGGAGGTTTATATGTACCATTGTTGCACTTACCGATTCAAACACGAACGCGACCGTTTCCATGTTTATCCACCAAATGTGATAGTACTGTTCACCCTGACGAGGGTTGGTGACAATCAAAAGGACGGGGGGTTAACTTAACACTTTGAACAGCGCATTCTCAATACATACTTGATCAATAAAGCCGTCTGGTTAAATCTATTAAACCCCCGTCCGTATACGTGTGATTAGCCCTCGTCAGGGTGAAAAGTACTATCACATTTTGTGGATAAACATGGAATCGGTCGCGAATTAGGTATGTTCTATCATATATATATATTATGTATTTTTGGCCCCAAAATCCAAGATGGCCACCAGCTCTGGCTTGAAGGCATTAGTTTAGGTAATTCTGCATAACAGTATGTCAGGGAATGGTTATGAAATTTTAGCTCATTTCCATGTTTATGATTTACACACAAAAATTTTATGCACATTTAAAAGAAAGGAAAACTGTATACCCCTTGCTAAACGGCAATACAAATCAATACAACTGAACCCAAAAGTTTGGCTAGTAGGGCATGCACCCAAAAAACGTGCGACTTTCTGTTCTCTTCAGAACTAAATTGAACGGCTTCAAATCTCTATTTATAAAAAGTTTCACCCTGGAAGCATGTTGCTATAAGCTTACGAAAAGCAGCACACACTCATGAGTAATTTATTTTTAGAAAATACATAGTTAACCCATATTTTATTATCAATTCAGAATTTTTAATACCACCAATTTGAAACATAATCGTATAATTCCACAATTATTATTCTATTCTGAGGCCTTAATGTAAGGAATGTATCAAAATATATGTCCTACTCCCCTTATTTCACTTCCCATCAATTAATAATAAAAGGGTAATCGAATTTCCACACTTTTAGGATTATTAGTGGTGATCAAATTAGTTCGGTGGGGTAGATCACTTACCAAATAGAATGGAAATGTGCCAAACGTCTGTTAAAACATAGTCATAAGAAGTCCTAGAATAACAATAATTACCATATACTGAGAATGATGTATATATGTTCCAAAAGGTGGGATATTTCATTAACATCCCAGCCAAGAAGCAGGGGACGAGGGCAAGTTTGCGGTTGGCTTATTCTTAATTCGATCACTCACTGTACAAACTGCTTGAGGCAGGTATAGTCTCTCCATATTTCAGGTTTTGCGCTCCCCTTTGAAAACTTTGCTATCCCTTGTGTTCTTTTAATCAAAATCTTGTGATCAAAGACCCTTAATGAACATTGGGCTTAATATTGGAACTAATCATTCTTACCTAATTGTAATGGGGTTTATTCATTGCACTCAACTTACAAAATGTGCAAAGATCTGACAAAGATTATGCATTTAAGTCAAATCAAGTCGACTTACAAATATTGAGATTGACAGCTTGAAACACTGCTTGTAAGGCTTGTACTTTATTCAAGTAATCGAGACGACTGGCTGCAATAGTTAAACTCTTAAAAACTTCATGGCACAAATATAATAAACGCCTTTTCACGTTTTCTTTGCAAAATATCAGCACTTCTGACATCAATCAAGAGCTGTCACTGATGCCGCTGTTTCCTCACCGAGACAATCGCTCACTGAAAGTTTGTTTTCCATTTGTGGAGAATAAGCACGTTCTCACAGATGGAATTTCGTAGCCCCAAATGCATAAATTTTAGACAGTTAACCAATCAAAAGACAGAAAACATTTGAATAGCCGATGCTTCTACGACAAATGATTGGTTTATTTTCTTTTGGTTTGGGGCTAGCCCTGTAAGATCTGGACTGACTTGACTCAGCCAAGGAATGTTGTTTTATGTATATATAGAAAATTGACAGACAAACGACATGGACAAGAAAGGAAGGTCATAAAGCTTTAAAATTAGACAGGAATGTTAGCATTAACATAGAGAGTAACGATAAAACCAAATTAAAATCCTACTTTTGAAAATCTTTGGTGGGGCTGAGCCCCACTAGCCCCATAGCACACCCTGCCACTTGCGAAAAGTTTATTGTGTTCAAGGCTTCCCTTTGAAGGCATAATAGCTCCAGCAGTAATATGAAAAGTGGATAAATGTTCTCTCAACCTTTATATGGACGCAAAAGGACCCACTACTCAATCACGTAAATTTACCATACTCATAATTCATATGCGAACCAAATTCTAGAAATGATTTAATTTCAACAGTAGTTTTTTACTTTTTAAATTTGTCTGTAGCTTATTCTTAAATTATGGTATATTTATCTGCCTATTGGCAACCACAGAAGCCTGGTGCTCTTTGATTTTGGTTTCTTTAAGTTCCTTTGCGCCTTTGTTCTCTCCCTGTTGCATTGCAAGTACTCATTGCAAGTATATTTGATGTTCATTAATTACTTGTTTCTTTCAGGATCGCTACAATATTCACAGTCAATTGGAACATTGTGAGTTTTATATTCTCTTTGTCCGATACAGTGAAAGTTCTTATTATTTTAGAGAATAACAGTTTGTGTTACAAAATTACAAATGAGTGGCTAATTTGTACTAATCATACACAGGCTACCTACATTTAATAGTGAACCTAAGTGTAACCTATTTAATTCTGTTTCACTGGGACTGATATAGAGGCTGCAACTAGATCAATAATACACTTTATACTTATTGGGCTGAAATATTGCCAGCAATACCTTTTTCACCATACAAGTCAAACTGTACTGGACATTTCACTGTAGTTAAGCTCACAGACTACGCAGTATGAAAATAGCCCTTTCGTTTGTAGGCTAATGAAAAGGGAAGATCTGACTTATATACATTTGACATGTAGCATTATTAATAATGTGTAGTGATACGAGTTTAAAGGGCTACTAATGGACAAAATTATGGAATTTTGTGATCTTCAGTTATCCAATTTTACTATGCTTTAGCAACTTTCATAATATATAGTATGTCTTCATCTGTACATTCTTGCATTTTGCTTTCTTAGCTTGTGTGGTTTACTATGAGTGTGATGGTTTCCAGCATAAACTGGGACAACACTTAAACAAAGGCTCTAGGTTAAAGTCAAAATGCTATTACTTGTTAGTATTGTGCATTTTTTCTACATTGATATCATTGATTACATATTGACCTCAAAGAGAAGTAGCTTTTTAGTTACGACATAAGGTTGTTGGTCCTTTATCCATGTTTTTTCTTTTGTTTACCAGTTATCATATTGTAGCAGGGACAATCAGATTACGGTTTTGAGCCCTCAGAACCAATACTTGCCTTTTTGACAAGGAGCTATAATATTTTTTTTATTTGTATCACTTTCAGTGCAGTCCAAATACATAGGAACAGGACATTCAGATACAACAAAATTGTAAGTTTTTAAATACACATCAGTTTTTAAATACACAACAGTTCTTTTATGATATCAATAATAATTTTTGCTTGAGAGTTTTGTTCACTTGCTAAGTATAAGCACAAAAAAGAGTCAATGGTAATAATGCAGATCAAACAATGACTTGAGCCACAGAGAAATGAACAGAGTCCCCATACTAGTAGCAGTGGTTCGATGCCCCAATTACTCCACTACATTTGAAACAGTTTCAAACGTCATAATGCATTTTCTCTCTCATTTTTCCCAGGCAGTGTTTGTATTAATGAGAGAGTTTAGTACTGTAGAACAGGCATGGACAATGCACAGTCTGCAAGCCCAATCAGGCTCACAAGGATATTCAATCTGTCCCATATGTAATTTGGAAAAAATCCAGGATATATCTAGTTTACTGTACTTTTTAGGTATGTGTAAAAAGATGATTATCATAGATCCTAAAACTGAAAAATCTTTGATTTTTTCCTAGATTTTAGTCATTTTCAACACCCTGTGAATCTTTTATTGAATTTCAATGTAGAAATTCAGAGATGCCAGTGACACGTCATATTTAAGCAATTCCACTTGAGGAAAAATGGCCTCAATTTATATGCCAATTTTGTGAATACATAAAAGATTTACCAGTAGGCTTATTGGAGATGCAGATTTTACATGGAAGGCTTTACCACTTCCTCACATTTACCTTTATAATCCTGAATGTGGGCAGATAATGAAAATATTATCTAATGTCTACATATTTTGAAAGAAGAGGACAGTACACTCAATGATTTTCTGGCTTGAGAAATGAACATTTTGAATACCCATGCAAGTGCAAATGGAATTGATTGAAATTATAGATGATTGAAAACTGAAGTGTAAGTTTCATTTTTCCCTCATACATTTCATGTTTTAGAAGGAACAACAGTCTCCAAACAAATATCCTATGTAATGACAGGCATTGGTTCTCTCTTTGGGAGCCTTTGTAACCAATGTGAACAGTTTTCCTCACAAAGAAAGCCAAGTAAAACTATTCATAGACCCAAGATGCGTATCTAGAGTAAATGTACAAAATTTTCCTCAACATGGCAAGCCAAAATCAAGTTGTAAAAGAAGTTTGCTTAATACGTTCTATCTAATTTCAAGTTTAGACAGTTTCCTTGAATACTTTTTGCCATTGTTGGGTAACCCAGGTAAGCTTCAAATTCAGGATAGTAAATTTTATTTCAAATATTTCTGAAAGCTGATCTTTGAGACTGTCTACCAACTCTACCTTGTCACAGAAGTGCAGTTACACCAATTCAGTTTAACATAACTTGCTCCACTACATGAACTGATGAAAGAACCACATGCCAGTATGATATATAGGTCAGAAAATTGGGTCCACAGCTTCTTTGACAGCTTCTGATCCAGCACATTATCTAAAAAAGGTTCCCCGTAGATGCTCCAACATTTTCCCACACTAATCAAAGATTTTTAGTTGAACCTGCAAAAAGCTGTTTGTATTACCCTTCACTTCTCTAAATTTATCTTCATTGGTTCAAGCTGTAGGACTTGGGTACTGCAATCCCAGGGACATGCTATCAGAATATGCTAATTCTTTAAAGTTCTCAAAAACACATACTAGTAATCACATCCCAATCTGTGTTTAAAACCTTGTTGAAAGTTTGCAGGAGAGGAGGAGGATCTGATGTAAAGTACAGCAAAATCTTAATTTTATTTATTCTCAAGTGGAACATACAGTGGAACCTCACCTAAGATCAACCCAACTAAAAGAACACCTCGCTTTAGAGATCAAGCAAGGCTCAGAACCAAAATTGTTCCCACTATTTGTAGTTTAATTGAACCTTTGTAGAGAACACCTGACATCCCGATCACAGATCAGCCCTAAATTCTTAACAAAGGATCCAGAAGACCTCTCTAACAGAACACAGTCACCACAATATTAATACAAATCACTTACTCTCCTTCATCTCATCCAAACTAAACTATCAAAAAATGTGTTAGCTGCACGTTTTGAAGACAAACAGACCTTAAAAAAGCAGACGGGAATTCGTTGTAAATGTTGTAAAAGAAGGTTGTAAATGAAATTGCAAATCCAGAAACAATCAGCACTTTACATGCTGGATATCATGCTGCCGCACTGAAATTTGCCCATTTAGATGCTTTGGTCTACAAGAGGTAATGCTGCCTCAGACAGCAAACCTCCCTGTCAGTGGTTCTATGATCCAGGAAAAGGCCAAGGAAGTTGCTTCTACTCTAGGGCTACCTGATTTCAAAGCATCCACTGGCAGGCTACAACGTTTCAAAGAGAGAAATTCCATTGGGTCTGCCAAGACCTGTGGGGAAGGAGGTGCTGTAGATGAGACAGCTGGGAGGAATGTCTACCAGGAATACTAGCTGGATATGCCCTTTGTGATAGATTCAATATGGATGAGACTGGGTGATTTTACCGAGTTGCACCAGATTGTACACTACAAAGCCGTGGAGGAGGAGCTACAGCAGCTATGAAGCAGTCCAAAGAGAGACTTATTGTATCATTGTGTGTTAATCCTGAGGGGGAGTTTGCGAACCCCTGGTGATTGGGAAATCACTAGTGTAAAGTTGCTTCTGGAATCTCAAACTGGAAAATCTCGCAGTGATCTGGCGTACCAATAATAAGGCCTTGATGACTTTACTTCTCTTCAAGGAGTAGTTGGTGGATCTAAACCACAGGATGATGATTCTAGGTCGTAAAATGATCATGTTCCTCTGTAATGCACCATCACCCCCTTTAAAATGAATTTCTGTAATGTTAAGATAGTGTTTCTTCCCCCCCCCCCCCAACACCATCTCAGTGCTCCAGCCCCTAGATCAAGGGATTATTCAGCAGCTAAAATGCCACCATAGGGGCCAACTTCTGACCCATGTGATTTAGGTGATTGATGCAAAGGAGGGAAATGTCACCCATTCACAAGTTTTGAAATCTGTGGATGTCTGCGTAGCAATGTTTTGCATCATGTCTGTTATCCGCAACATCACTCCAGCAACTGTTCACAAGTGCTTCAAGCATTGCAGAATGCTCCATAATGAGGCTGCACCCATCACTGGTGTGAACCCAGCTACCCCAGCTACAGATGCCGACTTTGAGGATGGGGACAACCTACCACTAGCTAGGCTATGTGCCCAGCTGGATCTATGTACTCTCTGAGTATGCATCAGTTGACAACGACTGTTCTGTTCATCATCCAGATGTAGATCCAACATGTCAGAGTCTAGCGACTCAACAGACCACAGCAGTACAGCTCCATGTAGCAGTGAGGGCAAAGAGGTTGAGGAAGGAGATGAGTATGACTACTAAAAATAAAAGTAGCTACCAATGAATGCTATAACTAGCCTTGATACAGGCGTTCATAAGGTTCACTCAGTAAGTGAGCACGTCACCTACAGATCAGATAAGCTTTAGAATGAAGGGTTGATCGCTTAGTGTGGTTCCACGGTACCTTCGGGTAGTGATGGTAATGGAGATTGTGTACCCCTGCCCCATATTTGTTGGCCCTTATCATGCGAGATCTATTTTTAGTTTTAGGTCTGAATGCCTTACGTCAATATCCATGGAACATTGTTATTCCCTTTTTTCCCTTTAATTTGAGATAACAGTCAGCTAGCCACAGACAACGAGTTAAAAAACCCTCACAGATGTTCTATAGAGGAAACAGAACTTACAGGGAAATTAATGATGCATGAGATGCTCTGGAGTACATTCATTTCTTATGACAGAACCTTGCTGCATTCAATGATTCAGTGGTGTTTCAGTCAAATTCTTTCACGATCACAGTTTTAAAAATATACCTTGCATCCATTTCTCACATTGAATCCGAAACTCAGTTTCCGTTGTGAAATGGATGATCGAGTTCATGATGTATTAGATAGATTATTTACTACAAGAACCTATTTTTACAAAGATTTGACCTTCAAAAACTATAGGGTATAATACCATGAAGCATATATTTTCTTGGTCGAAAGCTAATCGAATCATTAAATCACAAGAAATAATTACCCTAGATTTTCGATGATAGTTGACTAATCTATTGCCTTATTTCTTGGAATCGACAGATAGCCTTTTGTAACTAAGGGGAATCATGTCAGAGACCCAAATTGTTATTCTATTCGTTCTAAATAAATGTAATAAATAACAAAAAGAGCCATTTGAGGAAAGTGTGGTTGTGTCCACACAATTTCTTGCTAGATTTGTTTCAGTTTTAGGATTGAAGGCCTTACGTTTATATACCTCTAGCTTTTTGGTTGCCTACCCATTCAAAATTCACTAATGCAAGACAACCTTCCACAGCTTGTGACGAACGACAGGTAAAAATACCAATACTTTAAAACTGGAAAGAGAGCTGAAGCAAAACGAAACAACACATGCACGGTGTAAAGCACTTATACTTGTCATAATAACAACTTGTTAAAGTTAGATTCTTTTGCAACCACTCTCAAACAAGGCCTTGCGAGCAATTTTCGATTTGCATTCAAAGCCCAGCTTTCGTAGCGAAATGAATAATCAGATCTATCAGATACATTTAGTAGATGAGATTGTGTATTAAAATAATAGAGAGTCCACATCTTTTAGCAATTAGTACTACCCTGTAGCAATAAACTAGTAAAGAAAATTAGGTTTCAAATGTGACAGTTGTTAGGTATTTCGTGAGCCAGGGTCATCGGTCAACATGACATTTCATGTCAATTCTTTAATTTGGCCTCGAGAAACTAAGTAATTGTAATTGTTATTTGTTTTTATGATTAAATAACTGAAAGTTTGAATTTGCACTGATGGAACCTGAGAATAGCTCTTAAAAGTAGGCTCAGTACTTTTTCGTGACTTGAAACAATACAGATATTTTTCAAAAGAATATTATGGCAGATTTAATGTCATTTTCATAATCAAAATAGAAACATAATAAAAGTAAAAGTCAAACGTTTTTTAGTTCTCTGATATTTTAGGGCCAGAACTGGCAAGAAAAGTTTCGCTCCAACCCTCATCTCATTCATCATCATCCTTTGAAATTCTTGTTCTGTGTGATTTTCAACATTTTTTTTAATATTTGTAGCGAATGGCTTGTCAATCAGCATCGTGACAGCGCTGCATCCTACCTTGGCCATTATAACTTATTAGAATACTTTGCATTGGTCGAAAACGAAACAAAAGCAAGGGTGCGCTTCAATCTCCTCAAGGTAACACGCATTATTTTTGTAATGATTGTAATATTTTCGAACTTTTTCTTATTCGTTGTAAATGTCATGGTATCCTATAGGTTGGGCGTCTCCTTTAGATAGCAACGCCCGCCTTTTGTTCCCAAACATATACTGGTAGGTGCGTTTCCATTCAGCACTTTTCGGATCTAAATTATTTTGTGTGGTTTCTGAACCTGCTCGTAAAGTCTCCCCCATTAATTCCGAACTAATTTGATCTTCGTTGCTGTTATGTACAAGGCACTAGAGATCAGCATGAAGGAACAGAGAGTTTCATGTTGACAGATTTACGAATGTCTATGCGTGGTGTTTGATAAAAGTCTCAACTTAAACGAATACTGAGGAAAATCATTCAAAAAAATCTCATCAGGGATTACATTATTATGGTAGATATGCCACAATATAAGCCCATATTTAAAGTTACAATTTTTCCTATTGTGCTGTATTGCAGCAACATTTTTCTTGATATGAAATAAAATTTTAAAACTTGGAACTTTTTAAAATCGTGCTCTACGAATTATCGATGCAAAGGGACAAGTAATCGTCGAACTACCAACGCTAAACCATACCCCTAACAGACGATGTGCGTTGGAAGTGTTTAAATGTTTGCACAGTGTCACATCACCAGCGTTAGAGACTTTTTATCGACCTTTCTTAACTTTTTGATACAGTAGACGATACCATTCTCCTAGAAAAGCCAGGATTTTACGGGGTAAACAATCTTGAACTACAATGGTTTACAACGTGCCTTAAAAGTATAAAGCAATATGTAGCAATATGTATTTTAGCAAGTACTAAAATTATCAATTTCCAACGGGAAAGTGGAGTTCCACAAGGTTCAATTCTTGGTCCTCTATTATTCAATATTTACATGAAGGACCTAAAAATAATTTGTTGAGCAAAATGGCCTTGTAAAGTTTGCAGACGACACAAACTTTTTTTTCTCGAGTAACGATATTGACCATCTATACAAAACAGTCAATGACGACTTCCCAAATATTGAACAGTGGTACAGCATTAACAAACTGACTCTCAACACAAACAAAGCAAATTTTGTACTATTTTCGCCAAGAACCAACTTACCCAATGAACTTGCCTTTTCTGCAAATTGGCAGAAACAAAATACAAAGGAAAGGCTCAAGTATATTTTTTAAGCACAATTCTAGATGAAAAACTAACATGGCAAGCACATATCAATGACATTGAACGTAAGCTATCAATAAGAATAGGAATAATAAAAGAGTAAGAAAGTATCTTAACCCTTACGCCTTAAGATCCATTTACCTTGCATTAATTTATACCTACCTTAACTATGCAAACGTTGCCAGGGCCAGTATCCCAAAGACAAAACTAAACAAACTAAACACAGACTTCAAAAGAAAGCAATTAGGACCATACAAACAGCAAATACTCGAACGCGTATGACGGACCAAAATATTCTTAACATCTATCAGTTAAATATATATCAAATCTTAATCACAATATACAACATAAAGATACAACTCGCCTCTTAGATCTAAACTTAAGTGGACGCTTAGCAAAGCATAGAATATAGCATAGAATATAGAGGCTCTCTTGTGTGGAATAGACTTACCAACATATCTGTCAAAACTTTCACTTCTCTTGCTAAATTCAAACACTCCCTAAAGCTAGTATAGTAGTAGCTTAATAGTAAAAAGTACTATTAGAGAAATACGAAATCTGAAATTTTTTATCCGTCGATTCGCATCATCCTCTATAACAATGAGCCAACGAAGTGTAACAATACTGTAAACAAGCAACGAAGTGTAACAGTACTATAAACTTTACAACAACAAAAGCACTAATAATAAAAAATGAGATCTAAATCATCGTTACGAACAATAAATATAATAACTGCAGACTAAAAAATTTGAACAAATTGCTACTCAAGGGGAAAGAAATGACCTATAAACTACAAATCTCTTACCAAATAGCAAAAAATAATGATACCCGTAAACCGACTTTCTATATTTTATAAAACGACTTTTCAACTAATTTTTTTCTGTTATCTGAAGTCGTTTACTATTGAAACCAAGGCTTCCATGAAAGAGTGGGCCAAACAGGCGTAAATGCTCTCTAGAAAACCTAATCATATATAAATGTACTGTGTTTTCTTATGCAGACTCTGCGTACATTTGTCCCTTCCATTCAAATACATAAATGAAAAATCAAAAAGATCCTTTGTATTTCTTTTAAGAATATTCACTTCATACAAACGTAACAAAAATCTATATGAGCTGAATCATATCTGCAACAGTGTATGTTAGTATGAAATATTGAAATGTAGTATTTATTACTTACAAATTCAATAACTGTACGTTTATATATGGCTGAAATAAAATTAAACACGCACACAAAAAGACTACTTCACAAGGAACTGCCATAAAATAGACACGATAGAATAATAAAAGTATAGTTGTGCCAAAGTTGAGGATAGAAAACGGACGAAAAACTTTCGCATACATTTTCTTTTTTATCAATTTAAGCAAACACCGTACCGTACTGTTTGCAAAATCACTTTTGGAAGATGAGTGTATAAGAACCTCGGGTATGCATGCATTGCAAGCATAACTAGACAGAGATTCTTTATTAAGGCAGAACCACAGTCGCGTAACGGCAAACTTCTTTTATGCTTTCCATCCACGACCTCTATGCAACGTGGAAAGTCCCACACGCCCTTTCGCTATATGGTAATTGCACTATCTCTCACGAGTCGGGAGTTAATAGTTCGGACGGTTAGTGCCGTTAGATAGCTTCGCACACCTCAAAGGTATTTGCAACGTTATATTGCAACTGATCTTCTACGACAGTGTGCTACGTGCTGGTAAAAAGGTCACTAGTGGCGAAATATCTTAATGTTATTGTTGGTATACGATTTTCTTGTTGGCTATGTATAGGAGAATCTTTTCCAATTAACTGTACAATGTCTTATAGTTGCGTAACTCGTTATTCAAAGTTATATGACCATAGTACTTTAATTGCGATAAAAAAAGAGCAGTCAATTCGACCGCTCAGCACAATATTTACAAAAGAGGCCGTTTTGCGACGATTGTAGCCATGGGAAGCCATATTTATTTTGCAATTGGAAAAAGCTGTGAAGTGATCTGATTGGTTTAGTGCCTGAAGGATATTTAAATGATTCCTGCAGACACGCGCGTGCCTTGTAAATTGTTACAGTTTGCAGAAAATGTAGCTTTTTAGTTTGCTGCTCTTTAGCATTGTGAGTCATCAGCTTTAGGCAATGCGAAATACCCGAGTTGTAAGCCACCTCTGCTCAGCCTCGTCGTCAGCCAACTAAGTACTGCTTCGCTTAGTTGTTTGGTAGACACACGGTCAGTTTGGCTGGAATTTACAAACGTTGGCGGCATTTTGTCCATCTAAAATGCCGGGGAAATTTTGTTAATGTGGTTCATCCGAGAGCACTGTTGCCAGGTATCGTACCATGTGCAACCATTTGTACATAATTGTAACAAGTGAAATTCCAGATGGAAAATGTAGTTATATTGTCGTTTACCAATCTAAGCAGCGGATTGCTGATTCACAAGGCGTTAGATATTAACGACCTCAGTCCTATAATGAACAATAATGTAATAATTGGCCCATTGTACTTGTTGTAAATATTTGTTTGTCCCTTGTTAATTGTTACCACTTTCCTACTACTCCTTTGTCTTTGCGTTCGTTTACATTTGTGTAGTGTTAGCTTTAGATTATTTTCTCTGCATCTTTATAGATTGCCCGTCCACTCAGTAACATCTAGTTGATATTACTTATTACTCTGAAGATGTCAATAGTTTAGTTTGACGAAACGTTAGTTTATTTTAAAAGAAGAAAAAACATATCAATATATCTCTTTCTTTAAAGACCCTTAGCCTGGCTGTTATTTTAGTAAGCACATTGCTACATATTTTTACATTTATATCCATCCACGTTTTGACGTATTTACGCTAGAAAATAGCAAAGGATCGAAAAGCTTCCCAAAGTTATAACTATTATTTTAAAGGCTATAATGCAATATGGTGGTGGTGGTGATGATGATGATGATGATGATGATGATGATGATGATGATGATGATGATGATGATATGATGGTGATGATATTATGATGATGATGATATGATGATGATATGATGATGATGATGATGATGATGATGATGATGAGGAAGATGATGATGATGATGATGATGATGATGATGATGATGATGATGGTGATGATGATGATGATGATGATGATGACGAC
>JAAAKM020003043.1:0-12829 GCA_010016025.2 Alatinidae sp. Z8VKAUB7J3 | reverse complement strand
CAAATACGGGGAACAGCAATGGGTACAAGGATGGCCCCACCTTATGCCATCTTATTTATGGCAGACCTAGAAGAAAAGGCTATTGAAGGTTTTAGGGACAATTTGCTAGTTTGGAGGCGCTACATAGACGATTTTTTCTTTGTCTGGAGGGGTGGTGAGGACGAGTTTGGTATTTTCCTTAATCACCTAAACTTTATACACTCGACAATTAAATTTACGGCATCGTTATTAGATGTCAAGGTTACAAAACTAGGTGATACTCTAGCCACCGACTTATTCATTAAGCCCACTGATACACACCAATATTTACACGCTGATTCTTGTCACCCGTATAATATAAAGCGTCCGATCCCTTACAGCCAGGCTCTACGCCTACGTTGTTTATGCTCAGGAGAGGATGCGTTTCAGAAACGATCTAAGGAGCTAGAAACATGGCTCGTAAATAGAAAATTTAACTCAAAAATGGTAAAACAGCAAATTCTGCGAGTTAAGGACAAAAGTAGAAAGGACGTTCTCAGTAGTAAGCAGGAAAAAAATCGAACGACAACGACGTCTTGTTTTAACGTATCATCCAGCTCTAAGTCATAGGGTGCATCAGATCCTAAGAAAAATTATAACATTCTAGCAAGCGATGAAGAGCATCGCAAAGTTTTTAGTCACCCGCCGATAGTTACATATCGAAATGAAAAATAAGCTGGTAAGAGCTAAGCTGACTCAGGAGGTACCTGAGACAGGCAGCTCCGGGTGCAAGGGGATATCAAACTGTGCAGTTTGCCCACTCGTCAAGGAGACTAAAAAGTTCTTTGACCGATGAGGAAAGCGCACCTATGAAAGTAGGGTAGGACCACTACACTACAACTCTAAATTGGTGGTCTACCAACTAGAATGCAGAACATGTGGTATTCACTAAATAGGTAGCACCAAAACAGCTTTCAGAATTAGGGTCAACAACTACAAATCGGCTTTTAGAAACTACTCGAAAACTAAGGATATATCTAACAAATCTAATGTGCCCCAAGCAAATCTCCATGCGCAGTTCTACTCATCGGACCACAACAGCCAATCAGATTGACAGTTTACACTTATTGACTCGGCTGAAAACGAGACACAATTACGCGAAAAAGAGTCGTTTTGGCAATACCAATTACAAACGCTTGTGCCACATGGTCTTAACGAGAGAGATGTTACGACTTCTTATAATTAAAAACACTTTCTTTCCAACCTCCTGCCTTCAGGAACTTTCACATATCAATCAAAGATGGGCGTGGTCTGAACTTCCAGGGCCTCGATTTGCCATGTCCTTCAGCCACGCTCTTAGCAGTGTGAACAGCTTTACAGGAGTGGAGGGTGCTTGGGGTTCATACCCTCCTAGTGGTTGATAGGTGTCACATAGGACTGACAGCTGGTAGGAAAAGGCAGGCTAAAGATTATTAAATCAAAACTTTAACCAATAATATCCCTAGTAATTCGTCCCCAGATCCCTAAACTTTCTTTTCAAATGAGCTTTTGAGCCTTGATGGCTCAATGGTTGAGGCGTTGGTTTAGTAATCATGAGGTCCCGGGTTCGAATCCGGTCAGCGCCGTTAAATTGCAAGTTATTGTGGTAATGCTCCACTCTTTGAGAACTATAAATAACTGCAATGTGTCTGCTATGTATATGTCTGGCACTGATGAAGGCTCAAAGCCGAAACACAATAAATATCAATGAATTAATATCCCTGTACCCACTGACTGGACGAGAATTCGCGAAAGATTGACACTAAAAATCTCCGCCTTAGCTTTTGAGCCTTGATGGCTCAATGGTTGAGGCGTTGGTTTAGTTATCATGAGGTCGTGGGTTCGAATCCGGTCAGCGCCGTTAAAATGCAAGCTATTGTGGTAATGCTCCACTCTTTGAGAATTGGAGGATAATTCAAAGTATACCGTAACTTCAGACGGGCACACTTGTTTAATCTAAACGTAGGGTCTAAAATCACTGACCTATTAATATTTAAATCAATAAATGAAACTTCCCTTACTCTACTGCGTAAGATACTTCTAGTACATTTAAATTATAATTTACCGAACTTCTGGTCATTTTCTTAGGATATGCTTGTTAAATGGGTGGACTTAAAAATTCCCGTAACGTCAGATAAAATTCCAAATAAGATGCATATACTTTATCTGTACATAAGAATAGTAATGTTGGATATGGCTGAGCTTCAATCATCATAGATGACTCGAAAACGTCTTTCATCCAGTCTTTTCCCCTCCAAGTTTCTTTGAAAAAACGTGTTTCTATCCCCTAAAAGTATAAACTCCGGTCTGTTCCTTGACCTCCGTGAATATCACTACGTTAACGCTATTCCAGAACATCTGAGGCAAAAGTTTAAAATAAACAAGAAAAGTATGTAAAACCAGTCGCACTACAAAATAGCAGGAACGTCCATGAGATGGCTCTTTTCCAGGTGAAACATGTTGTGCTCCAAACGATAAACAATAATGTAAGACTTATCAGGACAGGCAAGCATAATTGAATAGAAAGGCAGGCTCAACATACCTAATCCACCGATGTTTGGTTGCTGAAAAACAACAACAATGGAATCGATGCATTATTAAAAAACTTTATTTGTAAATTGTTTAATGGTGAAAATTACTTGTAACAGTTTCTGAATGCCATCAAAGCCTTTATGCCGCAAGGACAACTCCAGTCAGAAACATATGATCTTCTCTAAGCCAATAATATTATGCATCAAAGCAATGTGATATTCCATTAACCTCGTCTCTCCGCAACGACAAAGAGAGGCTTGGCGCTTTTTTGTACAGCCCAAATATAGAATGCAGTCTACTATTGGGCAAAAGGGTACACGAGAGGCCCCGGACATCTCACCAGTGTTATGTTATTTTCTTAAGCCAAGTCTTTAATATTTTCGAAACTGGGTTATCTTCCAAACTAGTTATCCGAATCCGCGGTCTGGTGTAAGTTTAACGGCAAGAAGAGGCTGATATGAATAAGACTTTGAAATTGACGAGCCAAACGTCCTTAAAATGGTGACACGACGTCATCATTTTGGTCCCCATGTGAATAGGATATAAGTGCTTATGCTTTCACCATAGTAAAGTAAAGTATACTGCATTTAGATGGCGCCATTTCTGTGTAAGACGTATTTAAAGCTGCTTTAAAACATTTACCTCGTAATCCAGTCCTGCTGTTAACGATTTTTTTCTGATCAACTGCTTGGGAAGTGTAGACACATAGCAGCCACAAACGGCGCTTAAGTAACTTTTGCCATCATAGCCACGTCCCATTGTTACAGGTTGGTATGATGAAGTACCACAACAGACTTCATATCTTGCTTAAGGATATTACATCATGTCAATTCCTAGTCTTAATAAGTTCTGGTTTTGACATAACTTGTCAAAACGATAGCATTCATCTCGAATGAACAATCAAACTTCCGGTTGTTAAACGATCACTGGTACCCTTCAAAACTTTAACGCTGAAGCCTGAGTTCATAACTGCAAATATTGCCCTAATGCACAACAAGGCGTTGCAATACCTGCGTTTCATTTTGATCATTTTCCTCTTGATTTATCATTTTCATAATTTTTGAAAATAAGAGTTGATTATTATCAGTTGAGTTGCTCTTTCAACTGACGATCGTTATTCATGAGCCAAAAATTGTTGTTACCACTGCTATCCTTCTTTGGATGCCTTACAAGAGATGCTTGATTTGCCGTTCTACTATTCTGTGGTTACATATTTACTAAAATATGAAAGCAACTAAGCCACTAATGCAATGTAAACATCGGTAACAGTGTTCTGTGCTTGACATATAGTTACTGCATTACCATTTAACAAAAATGTCTGCTTAGTATTTTGGTATTGCATCTTGATGAGGAAGTGGCCTCAAGGTATCTACTCATACAACAACATTAACAGGAAAAAATTACAAAATTTACCGAACAGGAACAACGGTGTCTATTCTCAATTTTCCGACTTTATCATTAACCAGCTGATTATAATAGAGACAAGATGCTAGTTTAAGATACGGACTCCACCACCTTGTCTGTCATAAGAGTCTCCTTTTACCATTGCACGCAAATAAGAAACCACTTTCCCCATGCCGGACACTACTTGTTTCCCTTCCTATGACAGGAATATAATTAATTTCGTCCAAATATATATCCAAGCCAGTATGTATTAGTAATTACTTACCTTAAAAATACACATACTTTGTACAATCTTTGGCTCTTCCAGATCCAAATTTTTGGCAATATTCTGTGTATGGGGAAACAAGGTGAAGTGAAAAGACTGAGAACATTCCCTTTATATATTATCAAATGTATAATAGCTAAAAAAATTTTTTTTTGTTCCGACAACACTTAAGTACTTCTTTCTTCATCATTTACAGTTTTGCTCGTTTCAAATCTTACTTAAATCGCAAATTCATTGCGAGCTTACTCGAAACCATAGTCAACGGCAGAAACAGCTCTGGGAATGGCAAAGACAACATTTTGGCTCTAAGACTCACTGTGGTACCCAGAACACATTTTTCAATTGAAGAATCTTGTATCTTTGTTGATCCTCGATTTCATCAAATGAACGACACTTCAGATATGATAGGGAGCAATGTAACACTTAAGTATCAAATAGATAGAGCAAATTTTCCATGAAGGATCTGTGTATTTATGAGAGTACAACAGTAAAGAAAGGTGCAAGTTAAAGAAAGGTGCAAGTTAAAGAAAGGTGCAAGTCAAAGAAAAGTGCCATTTTTCCACTCAAGTACTCATCAATGCTATAACAAGGAACTCCAAGCAAAAAAATCAAGTGCACGCCAAGTTCCGTTTTACTTTCGTAGGTACATTATAAAAATAGAGGTCGGTGGAGAGTTTAACAATCGGATTAACAAAATATGATACGTGGGAAATGAACTCTTTACCTGAATTCTGCTATCGAAGGTCGCTTTTTTAAACACTGGATCAAGAGCATGAAGAGCTTAAATAAGAAAGAGATATGTGTTTAGTTCTCTACTGTTGCAAAAGAATTTCAGCCACCCCCAGTATCTCAGCAGATGTTACTTGATTAAACAGCGCCTATGTGGAACTTAAGTACCTCTATGGGTGATGGTCTCTGGCATGTTCCCAAATATATCTTTCTCTGTCGAGTGTCCTGAACACACACTATTTGCACAAGCTACTGTTCGTCTGTCGCAGCATACCAGTGAAAAGTAACATGACTGGGCAGATGATAAAGTTATTAAGTGAATAAGTCCATCTCTTTTTAGATACAGTATTTATCGACAACTGGTCCTTGCGAAAATCATGATCAAAATCCATTGTAAGCTATATTGACTTCATAAAGTTTAATTAAAACCCAGAAAGCAAACAACGGTAACGTCGTGAATACTCACCATGACCTATCTTGTTGATGCTACGATGAACGTCCCGTGTAAGCTTTCCTGAAGCAGAGGATTAAAATATGAATACAGATTTATCAGCTCAATTGCAAGTCTACTTAATAAAGGTATCACAAATACGCATACTACGTGTACGTTATAGAGTTGTGGTAGGGCTTTGGTAGCCACTAAAATAACGTCTTGGTTTGCGATTTTATGAGCCACTTTTGTCGCATTGGAAAAGACCATTGAAAGAGATCATTTGAAGGAGACCATTGGAAGAGGCCATTGGAAAAGACCACAGAAAGAGACCATCGAAAGATATTATAGAAAGAGACCACTGGAGAAGACCATTGGACGAGACCACTGGAAGAGACCATTGGAAGAGACCCTTTGAAAGAGACCATTCGAGGAGACCAGCAAAGAACCCTCACATTCTGTAAGCGAAAAATTCCGATTAACAGTAGCACTGCTCATGAGTGATGTTCTGCTGAAACAAATTCTACTAAATCCTTAAAAATAAGAATGGTACAGAAACATGCGGCGAAAGCGAAACCGGACGGCTTTTTCTACTGTATGATTTTAATCAACCACGTAAGTTCACTGCCCTTGGCTAGTATTGCAGGGTGACAGACTAGAAGCAATAAACGAGCCAGAAATATTTATAATGCGTCTTTGAACATTGGCACAATAATAAGCAGGACTCGTGAGATTGTTGATGAGTGCTTTAACTTTGAAAAAGGGATTGCTTCAATTTCTAAAGTGCAGCCATTCACTGATAAGATTCTCTAAATAAAAGCCGAGTGTGGACGAGGCTTAACTCTTTGTCATATCTACATATGATCATCAGACTGATTTCACTAGTACTAAAAGGCCAAATTTTAATTTAAAAAAATTTCCTCTCTTTACAAACCCCAAACCATCCCACAAAATGTTGATATATCATGATTTAAAAAAACACATGAGAAAACAAAGCTGTTGATGCAGGTTATCGTCTCATCTCAAGAAAGTTTACTCTTTCGTGTGGGTTATGGCTTTTGAGCTGCCTTTACACCGCATGCGAAGTATACAAGCACGTACACCATCGATTCAACAATAAAAACCCTTGCCAAGATTCATATTGCAAGAATATTTATGCACGGAACACACGAGCAGCGTTTACGAGCAATGACGAGATCGCATGCTCTCACTCTCATCCTCTGTATGCGTCTGTAAACTGTAAACAAGACAGCTGCCAGCTCAACCAGGCGACACATAGTTTCGTTCACAAACGAGTCAGAGTATCGGTTTCTGGCATTCTTGACATCATCAACGTCGAATCGTGTGTGCTTAATTGGTCTGTTAGGCTGGCCGGATACCTAAGCCTATAAAACAATGCAAATGGTTGTATTCCAACACTGTTCGCGTCGATGCAGCCAATTAGTGCCAGCACATATCATCCTTTTCTGGCTAGGACAACAAGAACTCTATACATAAAATTGGAGTTGATCACCATTATCCAGTTCAAGAAGTTCAAGAAGTAATGTTTTCCTTCAGGGATAATAAATTTAATGGGGGAAAATTTTGGAGGAATGTGTACATGCTGTGGTTAGCGATGAACTGGGAAATGCGATCAGACAATCAGATTGAATCATCGACACTTTCCTCGTTCACGTTTGGGCGTTCGACAAGAATGTATTAAATCTTTTCATCTATAACGTTTGTTCCATTTGTAACATCTTAAAGTCGATGTAAACAAAAAATTTATACACGTAACTTCCTAGCTAAAAAACTTTTGACGGGTTGCAATTTATAGTGAAAAATCGCAAACTTACAGTTGAACTTAAAGTCCATCAGGACAGACAGATCTCCTAACCAATTCAAGATTAACAACATAAAATCAAAAGCTACTGCGTTTTGAAAGTAGAGCTAAAGTATCCCTGCTCAACTGAAAATATGATCAGAAAGAGAGCGAGATTTTTTTAGAAAATAACCTAAAAATCAAAATTATAATCCCGATCTCAACAATACCGATCCGTGAAGGATTTGGGACCAAGTACAAGATTAACCATCATGGGTTAACCGTCTTGGCCTAGACCTAATTCACGCATGACACTTACAAAAACGACCCCGAAGTAATCGTTTACAAAGCTGAAATATTTCACTTTTCGGAATTGGAAAACTACACCCGCGTTCCCCGTGCTCGCTTGTGCTCTCCGTTTCTGTGCGCTTCGTTTCTGTGCGCTCCATTTCAATGCATAGCTGCGCACCACACGTGAAATGTAAATGCGACCGAAGGTGAGAGCATGTAAAGTATGTTTCTCTATCATTCACTGGTCTTACCTATAGTGATCATTACGTTCGCGATAGATGACAGCCTTTTAAGTTTGGCCTTAAACCTGCTGCCGAGTCAGTCTGTACTATGTCCATAAACAACAGCTTGAGAGGGGAAATATGGTGGCTGAACGATAAAAACATCAAAAATTATGAGTGCGGCTCTGGGAAATGGCGGCGGTCTAAAGGATTACAAACATTACGCTTTTGCTTTGAGTTTCGTCTTCTAAAGAAGAAAAATAAAAAGGTTGTACATTAGTTATAGTAGTTTCTGTTGTCAAATAAGGTTGTCCTATAAACTGGGAAAATGTATGTTTTTAAAGGAGGGGATACTGTATTGGAATCCATGGGGCTGCAGATCAGCGAGCTTTCAAGCAGAACCCCCCTACAGACTTCTCTAAAAGACCAAAAATTCAATCAATAACACAAATGTTCAGACATGTTCTTTAAAACAAAACTTTTTACAATTCCTGTCGATTAAGACAACTCGGTATGGGTGAATGAGCCTCATATCAGACGGTAGGTAGATGGTTCTTTACAAATATAATTACCACAGATCAGCCTTTGATGCAATACTTGTTTTTCTACTTCGATTTTCTCGCATTAAATCTGTAATTTTCTTTGCTCTACAACATGTTTACGTTTTCTGTTCCATTTTAATTTTTTCCGTTCCCGTTATTAACACCTTCATTGTACATAAGTACGTGTCCTCTACAAATTCCAATCACTTACGTCTTCTCTTAACTGGAGGTGTGACGAAAGGTTAATTCTTGTGGAATAGAATAACATGTGGAAGACCTGTAATGAAAAAATATAAATAATTATGAAATTAAGTAGCTTTATATAAATTCTTTCTTATTGTTTGCCTGTGGTATAATATGCCCTATGGCAGAGTCACATTGGTTAAAGGAGTTTTTGGTATTCGAAACACGAGGTCGCCGTTTCCTTTTAGGAGATGATGTTTGACGAATAAAAGAAAATGGCGCTTAATCCGGTCAACCAACTTCAAAGTCATGTGGCCAACATAGTCAGCCTCGCACTGGCATGAAAATTAAGAGCTAGAATTTGTTGAAGGGACACGATCTTTGTGGTTGATTGGCAATGCTTCTTTAGTTGTATAAACGACGCGTGGAGTAAAAGGGCAAAAACATTTCTCTATGGCCTTATTTATTTGGTTTTCAAATCGAAGTGAAGCGTTCCTATGCCACGGTAGTGTTAAGTCTGCAGGACATATTCTAGGTCTACTTCGGACCAAAACGCTTCAAAGGCTAAAAACACCGTTAAGCAACGTGGCTCTGCCATAGGGCAGCATTTGCTTGAGAACGCAGAGTGTGCCAAAATGTACATGGACGATTGCTTCCGTATCACAGGAAAGGCAAGATCTGCATTTCACTTGGCCGTTCTGGAGTCAGTCCACATAAAAACAAGAATTCCTTGGCTATGCAAACAAAAAGAATTTGTTTTCTCATTAGGCCTTTTCAATTAACCTAGTTATAGCGGGCACTGATTGGTCCAAAAACACAAGCCATTCAGGCAGTTCAATATCTGATTGGCTCTTTCAAAAATACAATAGGGTATACTCTTTTTACACGTTTCACTTAGATCATTCTGACGAATGTACTCTGAGGAGTGTCAGACGAAAAAAGCTTTAAGTACACATTTTCGTTATTTCGTTCAATATTCTTTATTATTCAATTTCCAAAGCTGACCACTCACAATTAATGAATTTGTACCGGTGTAATACTTCGGTGTCGAAAGGTCTTTTTATGACTGCGCGGCAAAGCTGTGGTAGAAGGTGAACCCAAGAGGTTAAAAATTTGAGACGCTTCTAAGGGCTTTGAAAGGGTAAACGGTATTTGATTTTTGTCCTTCATTGTAGCACTTTCCCAAGAGAGAGTAAGTTTCCTTGAGAACGTCCCTGCTGCACAAAGATACTTATTGGTTTTATGTATGGAGTAACGCATGTTATGTTCTTCAGACGTATCAGTTTTGGTAAATTGATTTGGCACCGAAAAACACATATATTAGCACACTATAACAGTGGTTCACTTTAATGTCTAAATGGGCGTAAAAACAAAATCGGACAAACTGTGGGAACCTAACTTAGATTATCTATATCAAACCTACCCTTGGGAATGAGGTAATCCTGACTCCCAAAAATGCGATTTTGGAAAACTGTGATGCAATTTATAAAGTTTCTACCTTGAACTCTGCGTATTAATCCTGTCGTCATCCTCACCCTCATGTAAAACTTGGACGAACTAATATTCTGGTGCTGATGGAGGTTCTAATCCATACTCGATCCCAAGCTCTAGTTCTACTAGTGATCATGAGTCTTCACCGAACACTTGAACGATTTTCTGCGTCAGAGGGGGTAATTCTTTGGCTGGTGCTCCACCTCCTGAAAAAAAGTTAGCAGCATTAGTTCCTATCTCATGATGATGCATCCCATAATATCGGAGGCAAAACGTCATTTTAATTAGTAGCAATTTCAATGCCTCCTTCAGATATCATACAATCATACACTCGTCATGTGCCTATCAGGTATTTTTGTACGACATTTAGGCTATTCAAGCTGATAAATGACTATAGTACCTACTTCTTGTACATCAGTACCGAATTACAAGTATTATGAAATTTATGTAGGCCTACTTACCAGTTTTCTCAGCATTTTCCTGTGCTCGTTATTTCCTTTTTAGCTGCAGCGAGTAGATCGTCCAATTTTTCTTGATGTTCTATGCATCCATTTAAACACAAGGGCCTTGATTATTTATTGCATCAGAAAATTTGTTCCATGCCTTCTTCTTTGATTGGATTGTCAGTGTTGGCGATAACTTCCCTCGGAGAACATGATTCACCTTTAAAACTCTACAAGAATTTCCTTTTTCTTGTTGCTCCAGTTAGACAATCGTTTTTTATCTGCCATCATATTAAGCACCGAAAAAAATTCATTATGTATTCATCGTAAAGTTTAAAAGTAGAGGGATTCCAGCGAAATCGACTTGTGTATTTGAAGGAATAAAACTGTCGAAAAAGTACACATCACACGCAGCAAACAGCGTGTACAATAGAATGATAAATTATACTATAATAAATCATACGGCAGGGGCAGTTAACACGGTAAAACTGAATACCTTTAATCCTGTAATTAGGTAAGATTGCCATAACAACAAGGCTTAATACCTAAATATACAGTAGAATCATGATATTATCACGACAAATCCTGAACTACCCAGAAACTAGGCGAGATAGAACCTGCCAAATGAACATTTAAAACAACAATACGCATTAAACGAAAAGAAAACGTCTTTGTAAAATAATGCATATTGGCAATGCAGATACAGATACGGGAATTTTTGATGGAAAGGGATGGTCAATTATTGCCAGGGTATCAACATGTTTGCAGTAGGTGCGCTGTTAAGGGGCGTGTTCGTTACAAAGGATTTTAGGCTCTACATGTTCCCAGACGCATTTCCCCAGCATTTGAGAGCATTCAAGGGCGGTAAAATTAACATACATAGTAGAACAAAGTTAAACAGTGATCGATGCCTGAGGCAGAAGGGTGTCCAAACTCTTTGCACCTTTCCAGCAAATCCCTGCCTCTACTGTTTCAAGAATAAATCTTACACGGGAATGCCCAAATTCTTAACATCGTGAAAGTAAATTAATGATGTCATTGGTCAACACTGTCCACCGGAAAGAGATCGAATTTAAATCCTTAGCTAAGGAAAAGCTTGTTTATAGATAATACTATAGAAATCTCGTTAGCTAACGATTTTCTTAACTGTTTAAGAAAAAATGTTCACTTAAGTTAAGGAACGTTTATGCATACAGCCCAGGTGCCTTTCCTTGTGATGTATATTGAACGGCATTGGCATAAACTCCATCCTCTGTAAACATTGGGTTCGTCACCAATGTTTTGGTATAAAGGACTGCCTTGTTGAAGATATAAACTTCTCATATTGACGATGCTTAGGTACTACCTTAGTTAAACTGATATCGGGCGGTATTGCTCAGACAGGAACAATGGATCTCTCATAAGTTACAGAAGTGTCTACATCTACAGAGTCGCTTCATGATCTCCATTTGGTCCCCACCTTATCAAATCTTCCTCAATTATTGTCCTGGCCTTCAACAAAATTCAAGTTCCAGCAAATATTTCCTCGAAGAGTTGGAAAGATTTACATAAGGGTTAATGAATATCTGACGCATAAGCAGAGAACACCATGCTCACGAACAACCCTCCAGCAACACAGTAACACCAATAATAGGATCAGAGAATCAAATGATTACCCTATGGCACATAATGCACGTCCAAGTATCTACTGTGAAACAGAGACATCAAACTTCGTATGCCATTCCAAGACTTAATTTAAAACAACTGGACAGACAAAAGTGCAGTTCCATTTCGTTTAATCATGTGATATAAGAAGAACATTCAGGAGCATAGTCGTATCATTTACTGATGTCATACTATTGGTTTCACAAACTAGATTCATACCGAATTTAGGCACTTTTCACTATCTATACATGAACTCTAATACAAAAGAGTGTTGTCAACGAACATCCCATTAATTAAAATTTCAAGTGTCAATCTTATAGCAGCTTACGTAAAGAGACTTTCATGGTTTTATCCCCTCAAAAGTTAAAACCTAATCAGAAAAGTATGAATGAGTGGCTTACCATTTTCATCAAATACACCTTCTTCGAAAAAATACCTAATTTTGTCTCCACTGTTCATGAAATAGTCATCCTTAGTCTGCAGAGTAAAAGAAACAACAAGGCAGAAGTGTTAAACAGTCAAATGTGCAGAGGTGCCTATAACACATATTATCCTTTCAATTTATAAGGCATAAACCATGGAAGGATAGGGAGGGGGTGGGTTGGTTGTGTAGATTTTCAGGTTATTGTAAGCCTTTAAACATAGGATTTTTAAATTCATATATCAAATCTGCATCGCTAAAAGAGAAAGTAATAAACATAGTCAAAGCATCACCATTATTGTTCTTATGTACAACGTTTTCAGGTCAATTCACAAGCTGCCAGAAGTTGCACCAGCGCCAGGGCTATCTAAATAACAGGCCTAGCCAACATGCAGCTGGAGGCTGGAGCTGGAGGCGGTTGAGGAAATAATACAA
>JAAAKM020003042.1:2546-12830 GCA_010016025.2 Alatinidae sp. Z8VKAUB7J3 | reverse complement strand
ACATCTACCTAGCGAATATTCTTTAATATTTATTGCTTCATGAATCAAAACCCATTTACATTGCTAGATACACTATACATGCTGTACTACAAGATTACATATATATACCATTCCATTTGGAAAAAATGTTATTCATATGTTATCGCTCGATTCATCAGAAATCTACAAACATTGTACACGATCAAGAACCAACTTGCTACTCCATAATAAAGTTACTCATGCCGTAAATAATATTACTCTGGTCATCCATAGTTAGATAAAGCATTCATGTCCTTGAAATTGTCAATGTATCATTTGCATATCCTTGCTTGCATATCCGTATATGATGGAATCTAAATAAATGTAAAGAAAGATACGCTATTACAACTGCAACGAGGGTCCGCTGGCAAGGTTTAAAACAAATTTACTCAGCATTCTTTGCATTGCTTTATTTAATACATTCACTGTGTGCGAACATTTAACTTTGGGGATTTAATTGATGGTTTTCAAGAACTAATAGAGCGTTTCACTTGTCGAGGTACGTCCTGTGTAAAAATTCCTTAAGTTACTCACACCAGCCTCGATTTCGAGGCCAGCTCTCCTTGGTAATGTTTTCAAACAGAATGTATACGGGGAAAACAGTAAACCTCCCTTGAACTTTGGCTTGTTTCAACCGGTAATATTAAAGAGCCAGTTACTGTTAAACTTTCATTTAGAACTGGATAAAATCTTTTGTCTTTCTAGATCAAGGCGCTCCGCGTTCAGTAGTAGCCTTTATTTCATTTTTCTTCTTACAGTATACGATGAAGCATTACATTGTAAAATCCTCCATAAATTTCTAACTACAGGTCTAACGACTGAAATACTCAGGCGAGTTAACAGTTTAGATTACAAAAAAAAATAAGGAATACATTAATGATACTGATAGTTGGCTGTTGAGTTGGACATTTTACCAACGAGGTTGACGTAAGAAGAACGTAAACTTACCCGAGCTACTCCCTAAGACTGCTACGTTTGTGATTTGCGCTCAAACTCCAGTGATCGATGGCTTCCATTGAATTGAGTAAGTACTCTTTTCCACTCAACCAACAGTAAAGCAATATTTCTCCTGAAATTATCTTCAAAACATTTTAAGCAGCTGTGAGTTCTAACTTCCCACTCTCATCTCTTGCTACTGAGTATCCTGACGCTGACTAACCGTAGACCTGAATTTGATGGTATGATAATGTTTAAGGAATGAAACGTCTGTAAACATGGAACCAGATGGGGGTGCAAAATTATCGGCGCACCCTCGGTCTTTGCAGTCAAAGCCTTATGAACTGATCTTCGGAAGCGTTCGTGCTGGCAAGAGAATGGAATGTTTGACGTGATACACGTAGAAACCCTTTAAAACTGAAAATGGGCCAACTTTTTCGGAGCACCCTCAGTTATGCAATCAAACAGGCGATCAAACACCGTCGAACGCGTCATAAACAAAAGAGCCTAGAGACGGAAATTCATCGTCACGTCAGAATTTCACGGAGGTGTTAGTCTGTAAAATACCACTGTACTATTGATCTTGGCTCAACGGCCGGGTTGGGTTACTGACTACTACTCATGCAAACGGAATGAAATGATAAAGGTTCGAATTTCATCTTGCAATTTGGAAATGAGGCAAATAAAAGAGGTCAGTTGCGTACAATAATTCGTTTTCGAAGCAAGCCGGAGAACTACGCACATGAGCAGAAGTCACTTAAACGGCAACACATATTGTAAGAACCCGAGGGGGTGCATTGCACCCACTGCACTTTAGTACCGGCCGCCACTGGCGCTTACCTTAGTGAACAAATCACCCCAAGCAACAATCCCTTTTATTTACTGCATGGCCGCCATTTCCTTTGTAATTCTGAAGTCTTCTGTTATCCTTCTTACAAAGAGGTAACAGTTCATCGTTTAAACAAACATAACAGCGTTCATCGAGAGCCAAGGACACAACTTCATGTTGACGATTGTGTGTCGCAGCTAAAGTTTTAGATATCTGACGATTTCCTCGATCCTCTTCGTTACCCGCTTTTGATGAGACAAGTTCTCGTATTTTTCTGCAGATTCCGTCGTGAGTACTTTTCCTTAAACAAAGTGACCCATGTGTCACAGTATGAACATACAGTTTCTCCTTTCACGTCAGCGGGTAAATGTTTTGCTGTTCATGACTTGTCAAAATACATCATTTAGCATCAATTTTATCCCATTTCTCACGACTGATACTTAGTAGGCCTACGTAGGAGCAATTCAATCATTACTAAAAACCAAAAATCGCCCCACCCACTCATCTGTAACGCACCGAAACGGATAGCACCACCCTATCCATCACCGTTACGTGACAGTTTGAAAAACACTCTTTATTTCAAAGAGGAGACCGGACCTGAAACATTATCGTGAACGTTATCACCAACCCTTGCCCCAACCATAAATCAAGTATATGGAAAATGAGTTTGTCGAGTTTTTCTGTACTCAAGATCACATTATAAAAAATGTCTTTCGAAGTCTCCGTTCAAACGTATTACAATAAACATAACACGTGCTGGTATTCGATGGAGTACATTAAACATTATATAGCGAATATATAAACATTCTCTATATATATGTGTACAATTTAAATAATCTATCGGGGAATCATAGATTTTAGATTGATAATAATATTATTTACACCAGGAGATATTGAGATATAATTTTTCCCGAGGCATTACGTAATTTGTTATCTCAGACCCCATCCACTCATGCTGAAATAATGTAACGGTGCGTAACAAAATCAGCTACCCTACCCACCCATTTGATCGCTACCTGAGCATATGTCTGTGCTGAAATGAAGGTTCCGATGACAACCAGTGCATAAACATGGCTTAAATAACTGAAACTGAGGCATGAAACTGTAAGAAGCAAGCAAACCCTTCTATATCGAGGGGAGCCTGCTTCTGGGAGACGATGTCAGTGAAATGTATTTAAAAATTAGTATTTCATGACACCCAAAACTTCATGACACCCAAATGTTGACGTGTAAATGGGTTGAAAGGTACTTCATAGAGGAACAAAGTATATGTCAGGAGGCCCTGAACTCTTAGCATATTTGCTAAAAACAGCAAAGCTAGCATGACATTCCTTGATTGTGACTGGCCGGACAAGCTAAGTCGAGAAGCCTGACATCGCTCAATGTTCGCTAAATTCCAATGTTGTTCTACACAGTATTTTTTTTATTATTTTACATTGTTCTTACTAGTTACATTCATGTCTAACCGAATTGTCAGTGATAATATGAAATAATGATATGAAGAGAGCTGGAGCACATATCAACCAAATTCTCAGAAAAATTCACCTTGCAATCAATTGATATGACAAAATTCTTGTAAAACTTGACTGTCAGTTGTGCAACCAGGTTTGACCGTGGGATGGAGTGTGTAAACATTTTGGACCTACAATTCATAGCTTTTTGTAGCTAAATTCGGGCTCATAATGGCGTTGCCATACCCGATAAATTCACTCGCAAGTGTTTGTAACCTCTTCACCAATTTGAGTAAACCATTTTAAACTTGACTTACACAAAACTGTCGCAACTGCTGTAATTTCTTTTCTCTTTAGATGTAAGGGCTATTGAAAATGGTAGCTTTAACCATCTTTTTTAGAAGACAGTCTGCTAGCCTTGTAACTACAGAGCTCCTAAACCTTAAGTTACATCTAGTCAATTTTCTAAGGTCAAAAATTTATTAATTGTTAAGTGGAAAAACCTGTACCCTGGATAAGCCCCCGAAAGCTAAAAATTATAGGACATCTGTCAAGGCAAACAAGCAATGATAATCTATGGTCTGAGGTTAAAAGGAGACGGATTTACAATGTCCCTCATTGCGAGTTCTGTTAGGCACCATACTGTCCTTTCTATCCGCGGAGACTTTATGTGAAAGATAAAACAAAGAATTTGACAGCGCATGAAGAACTGCTCAAGTACATCAATGACTCTGTCTTGATATGTCTGAGCTGTGGTCTCTGTCTTTTGTGACAATGAAGATCCAATCTAAGTTCAAACCATCGTCACCAGCCAAGACTTTCAAAGAACGCATGCGCCTGGCACTTAGCCCTTGGTTGGTACTCCAATCCTTTACTTTACGCATTACCAATATTCTAGAAATACTAATCCCAAGAATCTGTTGTTTTTAATCCTTTCCGTAGATTTTAGACCAATTTTCTTTGGGTGTAGATGTTACAGCACTTGCTGCCTTAAATTCCGATTTTCTTCAGTAGAGTTCATTGCAGGATGCTTATTCAATTTGACGGTCACTTAGAGGGGAAGGGGAGTGGGTGCGGTCGCCTCCTAATAATTTTTCTTAAAACGCAAGAAGTTTATTGATGCATTTAAGTATTTAACCGTTTATTATAAACATGTTGCCCCTTATCCACTAAAGTTTTGTAGATAATAGCCCTTAAAAGAAGGGTCAAAATGTGCCCTATATGGCCCCCTCAACTAAGTTTTCACCACTGCTTATTCAATACCAAGTAAATTTCATAGAGTTATTATTCCAAATTTTCTTTTGAAGTCTTAGTTACTGTTTGCGTTTGGATTATTATATTGAGTTGAATCACAAGATTGAATCCACTGGACCGTAACGCTCGTCCTCTAGCGCACAAAGTCCCCAGCCCTGAAGATAATCTCCAATCCTGTTTGGAAGTAAATTCCACCTAGCAAGCACAACTATGCACTTATAGATTTGATAAAATAAATTTGATGAAATTTCCTGAGTACAACCACTATACTATTTGGCTCATAGAATCGGTTTGCGTACTTTGGAAATTATCTCCAAGACCTGAAGAAGTTGCTCCTTTTTTAAGACTACTTTCCTTTCATGCCGAAAGCTGCTGAGAATAATTTTTGGGATGTCCAAAGAAGTTTATAGACCCAAGGCTGCGAAATAATAATACTGTAGAAAGGAAGCAGATATTAATCTGGATCTTTGCCGATTTATGTCTAAGCGACTAATTTGGTTTAGTTGAAAAGTATTCCAAAGAAAATAAATGCACTAAGCAGGACGTCTCGCCCTGATGAAGACAGCAAGTGAGCCAAGAAATCAACAGAATGGAGGCTCAGAGAGGGGAGCAGAGCCAAAGGAAGATACAAAGAGGAGATGGAGAGATGAGAACGAGGAGAAGGTCGGATGCGAGTGGATTAGCAAGATGCAGGATCGAGAGGCGTGGAGAAGGTTGTGGCGGCCATCTGCTAGCAGTGGCGTGACCGGGTAAAAACAACAACAACAACAAGAAATGCAATTAGGTATAGCAGAATGGTGCTCGAGGGGCTAACAGTCTTGCATTATCCTCCGATCGTTTTCCGGCGCCGGTTTGGATTCTAATCTTTCCATTTTAAAAAGTGAGTTCCTCTTTCTGTCTTTGCAAAGTCAACGTTGTTCTGGTAGTTAAGAGGAAGAACGTGTGGTCGACACTCGAAAATTTTTGACCCTGAGAATTCTGTTTAGCATCATCTATAGATGATTGAAATTGGCAATAGCATTATTTTTGAGACAAGTGAAATTTCCTAAGTATCCCTGTCGCAAGTGATTGGATCATGTGTGACACAGATCAGAAATATATGCTTTACAAGATAACATAGAGACAATTCCAAAGACAAGAAGAAATTTTAAAAAAAAGGAAAATAAAAGTGAAAGAGGGGAATTATTTTCGTAACCTCGAAATTTCTCGCAACTTCTTGCACACTCCATATATTTTGCTTGATTATTCAAAATTCATCAGGTAAAACAAACTCTTAAAAGATATTCTTACAGCAAACACAAGCGAATCAAAGAGTTGATGTAAAACGTGAAAAGACAAAGGTAAATGTACAGAAAGTCGGGGTCTGATGTAATAGAGAATGAGTAGTCCTAAGCCACGTCATTGCGAGGGAAGGTGGCTAGTTCCTTTCCTCACAGCCTTGTCTCTTCCCCAGCTACTGTCAGGTACCCATTTCCTGCTGGGTTTACCATACCAGCTTTTAGATTGAAGACAGGGCCTGCACTCAAACCATTAACCTTCAACTTGCTAGACCAGCTCTCCAACGACTGAGCTAACTCAGCTCCCATTTGCTTCTGTAGGGACTACGAGGTAAGAAACGGAAAACTTTAAAGGGGCACGAGAAAGAAGTAAAACAGAAACTATTTAAAGAACGTATCTTTTAAATCTTAAAATGTTTTATAATTTCCTTGAAACTCTACACATTTTCCTTGATTATCCAAGATTCAAGAGGTGAAACTACTTCCTGAAAATATTATTTTACAGCACAGATATTTCAGTCAAAAAATACAAGTAAAAGGTGTAAGTACTCCCTTACTTTGCTTTAGAGCGGACGCAATCTGATGCAGTACAGAGTCACGTGGTCCTAACCCCCGACATTGGGACGTATGGTGGTCAGTTTCTTTTGTTGCTTGTTCTTTGACTCTTTTGATTCATGAATATCGACTTTCTTTAGGATTGTTCTCATTTACATGTTCTTATTTTGCTACACTTTCTGCTTATCAACATTTATTTGTCTTTCTCAGCCCAAGTTAGTCTTACATTTCGTTTAAATTTTCAGGATTAGAAGCCGCGTGTTTCTTACAGGCAAGCATATTTATTTAAAAATTCTGTAAAGGAACTGATGGAACAACAACTAATTGATGGCAATAATCATGTTAGAGAGTTAATATAGAGATTTTGCATCGGCATTAAGAAAACACTGTATTAAGAATGTCGTTGCCACCACGTAACCAAGGTCTTTATGGTCTAACGGGCGATTTCGGTTTAGACGCGTATAAACTAGAGGCTCCATTTTCGCTAATATTGTCACTTTCGGCTGGACTTATAAAGCGAGGATGGATTTAAAAAGCGAGGCTGGATTTGTAAAGCGAGGCTGAATTTGTAAAGCGAGTATCAAGGAGAGATTGCAACAGCCTTTTTTGATCCGTTGTCCAATAAACAGTTAATCACTTTATCAGGAGAACCAAGACTTTTGCTGTTGTTTTGGGAAGGAATAAATAGTTTGAGAGCATAAAAGAAGTGATATTAAAATCGATAAAGCTTTGTTTACAGCTTGCATATCCTTGCTGATACTCTCCTGCTGGTGTGTTGTCAAATTGAAAATCGTTGGGATTTATGAAGGCTTTGTGATGCTGGTGATATCGTATCACTAAAACGAACATATTAAAAGTGATTCTTTTAATTTTCTAACGTCTGTATTCTTGTACGTAGAGATTACTTTAACGAATCGAAAATTGGATATTTACAAGACAAAGCAGATGAACTAAATTCTATAAATCATCTTCCATCCGGTGTTAATTATTTGGAAAACTGATATATAAAGTTGGTCTGCTTATTCCGCAATAATACTAGGAGTAACAAGAAGGACAGATAGCCAATGGCGGGACTGGCAGTTTACTCTGATAGGGGTAGGGGCAACTTTGAAGGGGCCAATTTCAACACTGGACAAGGTAGATTGCAATAATTTTGCTTTACAATGCATTGAAAGAGGAGCAGGAAACTGTTAGTGATCTGCCGATTGGATGTTAAGTTGCTGCACGTCATCAGAGGGCATAGTCAAACGTTAAATGTACTTGCAGTTTAAATTCTGTTTAAACTAAAAACTAACTGAGAGTCAGAAAAAATTGAAATGCAGAAAGATGGGAGGGAGGAAGTATATGGGATAGCAGTGCTTTCAATTTGATATGAGACTTGAAAACTATTTACAAAATATGAGAACCTATTAAGATTCTATCTTAACAATATAGGGCAAGAACAAAACACTCATGGTCTGCGATATGGCGTGGGCACAAGAAGATAATAGCAAAACCAAAGCAAATGAGAAACGATCAAAATATCAGTATTAAGCAGTTGAAAGTAGTGGGAAACGAGATAAATTTTAGGTAATCGTATTTCCATATGTAGTTGCCTGTTCTAACGTAGGCAATGATAAATAACTCAATGAAATGCAGTCATGTCCAAAAATAAGGACCTGGCAAAGCCAGGAGTACGCCAGGGGAACTTGTTGAGTGTGATACTTCTCCGCAGAGTTTTAGTTGACGAGAGCAACGACCACCCCCAACTTACACTAGGTGTTTCAACGAGACGTCAGGAGAGCTGGAATTGATTATCACCTCAGACAATGTGTCACTTCGATATGCATCAATCATATGCATACATTAGAATTAAATTGGAATTATTAGAGCCTCAAGTTTACTGATATTTACATAATAGCCATTAAATGTTTCTTAATATGTTCCTGACTCTATGTGATGCAAAATCTTTATACCCTTAACGCTGCTAGTGTAAGGTGAAAGATAACCTCGGAGTATTTGTGTCAACTGGACAAACGCAACGAGAAAGGCCCTGTCGTTACCGAAAATAGAAATAGATGTGCTTTCAAACTGCAGACGAATGTAAATATTCGAATTTTACTACAATAACGTATTAAACACGTTAAAAATCCATAAAACAATCATTTTATTTCAGAATGTCTTAAAAACGTTCTTTGTCTGTGTCTCATTGGTTCCTCCTAATGCTTAACGTGATCCTCCAGTCTGTCGATGGCTGATTCCCTCTCCTTCGACTGTAACAGAAGAACTCCTCTCGTCTGCATAGAACTGCACAACGCTCTGCAGAGTTTGATTTACGTTCGACTTAAATTCCTCTGCCCTCTTATCTCTGCTCATATTTTGATGATTTTCAGGCATATTTAGCCTCTGGACGTCTCTTTCCATGTCCATGCCCGAGACGCCATGGTAGAGATTGTGTACATTCGTAACAGTATTCCCCAACACTTTAGGAAGATTTTAAATGGAAGATATTGGGTTGATATACACTATGTGTAGATAACTGATATGATTAATCATTAAACTATAAGTATAGGCTAATTAAAGAAAGGAGTCGAGGGTCCTTGGTTTGGACAGGGAGTGATTTAATAGCAAGAGTGGTGAGTGTGTCAGTAGAATGTGGTAGAGAAAGCAGTTGTTCGTCTCTGTGAGCCCTCTCCACTTATTGAATCCTTGCGCGGCGCGAATTGCGGCAGCAGCGGCCTTATTCCTTAGTTTACAAATTGTTATTCGTTAAAATTGTAAAACATCTTGCTGTGTATTGAAAATAGATATTAATCCCAACAGCAATCTCAATGATTATCCCCCCCCCCCCCACGCGGACATCCCTTTCCCTTTTGGAAAGTACGGACCGCGGGGAAAGGCCTCACTGCTTATCAGGGGGCTGCACCGAGAGATTGTGATTTGATATCAGGGTAGTATAGGTTATTGAAATTGAAGGCCAATTACTATAACAGTCGTACCTTTTATAAAACTATGAATTCTGATGTAAGGTTTATTTAACCGTTATCCCCTTTTGGTTCCCCTTTCGTTGATATATTAAACTTTATATTATATTAAACAGTCGTTAAAGCAAAATTGTAAAATATTTAATTTTTAGAATGACGTCATAATGAGGCCACATGACCCAAATCTTCTAAACATTGATTGCTCAGAGTCAAGCCAAATAACTTTCAGACGCTTTTCATTCCACATTTGTACTCTGTAGGTTTTAAATACTGGTACTAATATCAGTTTCAACTTGAAGTGTTGGGGAAATACTCACTCTACACGAACAGGGTAATAAAAGAGATTGCGAAAAAAAGGGTATAAATTGCAAATTGATAATAAACTCATAGAAACACATTCCTTTCCACCCATCTACTGATATATATATATTCGTCACTTCAAACTATTGAATGTTCTGAGTCTTCGTCCAATTTAAACCTTGTTCTGAGGATGTTCGTAGAATCTATCTTCATTTAAAAAACTATCACGTTAACGTTTCAGGGTTAGAAAGCACAATTTTATTGCGTGGCTGTGAGTGCCTGGCTAATATTCTCAGCATTATTCCTTAAGATAATTAAATTCTTCGGTATTAATACAAGCTATAGAATGTTCTGAGTATTCGTCCAGTTTAAACCTTTTTGTTCTGACGATATTTACAGTATCTACCTTCTTATAGAAGCACCATGTAAGCATTTTAGGGGTCGAAAGCACAATTATATAGTGTGGCTGTGAGTGCCTGGCTAATATTCTCAGCATTATTCCTTAAGATAATTAAATTCTTCGGTATTAATACAAGCTATAGAATGTTCTGAGTATTCGTCCAGTTTAAACCTTTTTGTTCTGACGATATTTACAGTATCTACCTTCTTATAGAAGCACCATGTAAGCATTTTAGGGGTCGAAAGCACAATTATATAGTGTGGCTGTGAGTGCCTGGCTAATATTCTCAGCATTATTCCTT
>JAAAKM020003040.1:0-12831 GCA_010016025.2 Alatinidae sp. Z8VKAUB7J3 | reverse complement strand
TGAACCAACTCGCTAAGTTCATACTATTTCTACTAATGAGCCGTAACTGACCTGTTTCTCTTTTTGTTAAGAAATACTTTTTGAGAACCTGTGCTACTTGTAGTGTCATCATCATATCTCTTGTTTAATTTTAGATCGCAATACATTGAGATTCTTTTATAACTTAGGACTTCAGGTAAGATCTGATATCTTGTTACTGTGGGAAGTTGAATTGGTAATATCGACGAATTGCCTTCCGTGTCAGCAAACACTTTGGCTTGCGTTTCGAAAATGCGACCCGGGCCCCGCATCTTAGGTTGGTCAATGATTGGCATGGTTTATCGATGGGAATGTAAACATTGTGTAGGATTATTAAAAAGATATCTTAACTGTCATGGAAACAAACTCTCTTGGAAGAGAAAATGATTCAAAATCATCAATAGACGATTTATTAGGAGGATATGGCTAGGCACAGGCGCTCCTTCCACAAAGCGTTGTGTCATTAGAAGTTTACCTATGGGTCAGTGATGCACAAACCTGCTCCATGTCCACGTAGCAACTTGTTGTTAACCGGCTAGCAAATGAATAGGTAGTACCCTGTGTCAGACACCCCTTGTTCTAGAAACAGACCAGTTTGAACTGATTGAAAGTTGCAAACTCCCAGTTTTTCTAGGTAGATTCTATATTGCAAAGCATTGTCCTTAATGGTGCTGCAAAACGTTTTTCGTAAAACTAACGACACAGTATTCAATGTACTATACATAAAATGTTAGTTAGAATAGTCTTTCCGTATGTTCATTGTTGACTCATGTTGGTTCATAGCTTTTTACTTCTCTCCCACTTTAGTACTTTTATATGTGCCAACATCAAATGGCGCCTGGGTATCATGGCATTCCGATTCCAGCACCTGTACCAAGTCCCATTCCGCAGACATCACTGCCACATTACGTGTCAAACAGTGAGACAGTGAATATCGCGGTAAGTGTACAATGTGTTGTTGATGTCATTTTGCTTCTTTGTTGTCATGTTTGTCTTCTTTGCCTTTCTTCATTTTGGTCAGTTTCTACAACTTCCTCCCCTTCTACTATTTCTATACATCCTCGTCACTAAACCTCTTCGTTTTTGTCCATCGTCATCTTCATTTCCTCGTTTATCTTCCTTCTCTTCTTCTCTTTCCCCTCCCCCTCCTCCTTATCTTCCTTCTTCTTCTCCTCCTCCTTGGCCTCCTCCTTCTCCTTGGCCTCCTCCTTCTCCTTGGCCTCCTCCTTCTCCTTGGCCTCCTCCTCCTCCTCCTTCTCCTCTTCCTCCTTCCCCTCCTCCTCCTCTTCCTCCTCCGCCTTCTCCTCCTCTTATTTTTCTTCCTTCTCCTTTTTCTGCGCCCTCTCCTCTTTCTCCTCCCAATTCTCCCCTGTTCTGCTTCTCTTCCTTTTCCCACTTTTCCCACTTTTCCCACTTTTCCTCCCATCCTCGAGTTCCTTTTCCTCCTCCTTCTCTTCTTTGCCCTCATCTAATCTATGCCACCTTCTCTTACAATTTACATTTGCCCCCTTTGGTCCGTTCTCATTCTCCTTACTTGTTCTTCTCGTACGTCTCTCCCTTAATTATTGCCTTTTCTTCCTTTTGCTAATCCTCTTTTACCCCGTAAAACGTTTTTATGATCTTTACGCTTTTCATGACGCTTTTCAATTTCTTGACTTTAAACTAATGGGAAATACGTTCGATTCGTGTGAGTCAAATATTCAATATTTAGTTGGATGAATGGGTGTATATTGATGGAACACTTGGCTGGAGATTGAAATATGTGTATGTATGTCGACCGGAATGGCCTAGGTGGAGTCAGTTTGTTAGCTAAATGGGTAACGTCGAAATATGGCTATCGGACATGGTTAAGACACACCTTGTAAGGATTCCAGAATCTGGGTTTTACTTTATGAAAGGCCATCTCCAGAACAGCTGGTTAGGCCTTGATAAGTTGCTGGTTAGCCTGTCTTATCGGGCCGAAACCAAGCGATAACCGTTGGTGACCGAACCCCACTGCCGTAGGCAACCTGCCCATGCCAGCCTGCGTGATAGTCCATAGCAGCGCCTTAGTCAAAGTCGGTAGGGCAATACAAATTCTTTTATCGGACTAGTCCTAGGATTCTTATGAAATGCCAAGGCATATCTCCGAGATAAAAAGAGTCACATAAAAGAAAAGAATGTCACGGTATTTCTAAACAATGTCCATAAAGAAAAGGACTTCATTGGGACTCGAACCGGGTTGGGATTTGGTAAAGCAAGACTCATGCATTGTGTGAGTCCTGGCTTGGCATGCCCGCTGACAATTGCTTCACTTGTGCAAGTAAATTTTAAGATCTGTGATTACATTCAACTTTACTTATCCTAAGTTGATAATGTATTTACAAATCACGAAGTGTAAATCCCACTCAGATGACCGGGAGGGGGGGGGGGGGGGTTGCACCCCATCTTGTGTTAAAATTGTTAAGGCGAGTGGCATGGTAGTCGTAGAGGCTGTAACTACAGGATAGTTATTCTTTGCTTAAGTGGCTAAGGTAGCTCTTTACGTTTCTGTGTCCGCGCATGCGATCAGTACTATCTCTAACGCTTCATTATCAATTTCAACTTCTAGACTGAAAGTCACCTAAACAGATTAGCACCGCCATTTCGTCCCCAGTCTTCGATGAATCAGCGCATGCACAATCAAGCTCACCGTTACAACCAGCAACAGCAGTATCAGCCACAGCCACACAAAATGCAATCGATGCAACAATATCCACAGAGCATGCAGTCACTACACGGTGGGCCGTCTTATCCTCAGCCAAAATTTGCCCAGGATAATAGCCAGCTTAACAAGGACGTCCCACCGCGTTTCCGACAACGCCGGACTCCAGCATCATCGACCTTCCGAGTTCCCCAAGATAATAACCAGCAACGGCAAAACCGACGGGGACCGCTTAATGTCGGTGAACAATCAGGGGGTATGTCTTCCAAAAATACTAGCCCATATCGATAAGAGTGCAACTCTATAATACACTTCATTGTTGGTTTGTTTCTATCTCCTAAGTACTTGCAAATAGAGTAAAACTCGTGTAAGTCCGATTGAAACGAAAATATAATGAATGACTTGAAACATTTGAAGGCAGAGGACCGTACATTTAAGACTTGAGTTACTTTAACTTGTGTGCTTAATCCAAGTGGGATCCTTGCATATTTCAACGTAACAAGACATCTCCATTTCGCCCGTTCTTTTGCTATTCGTTCGGCTGTCGTGAGTAACAGACCCACATCTTCCTTGATTAAATCATCCCATCTCTCGGGTGGCTGTCCCCTAGGCCTTTCTTTGCTAAGTCGTTCTTGCTAGCTGATATACATCTTAAATGTCCATAAAAATTTACAATTTCTAGACTTGGTCCCAGTCAACAACATTTCCATTTTTCAGGCTCTCCAGGCTTCACCTCAATTTAAAAAAGAACTGTTCTTTGCACTATTTACAAGTGGAAGAATACCTGTTCCTTGCTGACAAGTCAAAACTGGTTTTTCCCGTCTTGTAGCCACATTTGCCAAAAGACACTACTCAGGCAAGAGACTCTTTGAATAAGAATGTCTTGCAGCGTAGAGCCAGGACCATCTAAGCAGGACACTTGGTTTCGTACTTTCCAATTGTACCTTGAAAATTTCAAGAAATTTTTAAAAAATTGTCACAGTTATCAAACATTCAAATATTGCGTTAGACGGGGGTTACATAAAGTATCAAACTTTATTCTGTTTTGTGATTGGCATATTGATTATATAGTCAAAACAGACTTGAAAATGTTCCGGACAATTTGTGTTTCTTAGGGATGAATTTTCATTATATTAAATCACATGCCGATTAGTCACGGTCAACTAAATGGTACCTTGTAAACAAGAACCAATTGAAAAATGTTAAGTAAATATTTCAATAGTCTCCATTCAGGTCATTGTGATCAAAGTGAAATTTAAGTGCAGTTTGACCGAAATCGAGTGTACCCCGTTCCTATAAGGTCTACCATAATGGGGATCATGAAGCTAAAAATGTCGACAGTAAGCACGAATCGGGCCTGTAATCATCCACTTGAAATCGGACGGAAATGCGTCTACCTTAAAACGAGTTTTGCTGTAGTTGTAAGATAGAGGTCTTCGTTCTTAATTAATGAGCCGGGCATCTCGTCACTGATGTAGTAAAGAATAGAGACAATTAGTTGTTCAAGGTATTAATTTATGTCTTAGAGCGTCAAGCAAATTTGTTCCTATAAGGGTTACGTCATCGGTTAAGCGCTTCTCGTTACGTTGCGATGCGATGCGATGTGATGATAGTCGACATGCAACGTAACAGTTCCCAATGTCTCCTTATTTTCGTAATGATGTCAATGGCTATATATTTGTTGGTTTCAGTTTTTTATTGGAAAATGATTAATTGGGGATTGAGAACGGGGGTGGGGGAGAGGGGATATGACGACGAAACGGAACAAGAAGTGGACTGATTTGGAAGTCGTCTTGCAGAGCTGACAAATATGAAGGCAGCGTTTGCTTTGAAATAGCTGCCCTACGTACATGTGAACAGTCCATATGCGATAGCTACCTTTATCGCGCAAATCAAAGTAGAAAATAATGGTTATATTAAGTTTGGCTTCATGCTCTCCAGAGGAGAGAAGCAGAAATATTGTAGAATACAAGTAACGTAGTCACGAAGGTAGCGAAAATGGTAATGCCACTGTATTTTTGTAACCAAGGTTTTTGGTGTCGTTTGTATGTTCGTGAGTAGATTACACCCAAATACAGTATTCGTGCTTGTAGCAAAAATTAAACAAATCTTTCACAACGTATCCAGGTACACAGAGTTTGCATCGACCGTGATCAGCCGGTACATATTCTAGTAGCATCTTTAAATAGGGGTACACTATCGCTTGTCTTGGTTGTAGCGTTGTGTTAAATTGCAGTTTTAAAGAAGCCGGGTTCAGTTGGGTTTTTCGTGATGAGAAAGAATGTAAAATAAAATGCAGCGAATTTGCATTGTAAAACATGTTAATGAAGATTGCTGCTAAAATTACTATTGGTGGATTAAATGCGAATTTTTTCAAATGGTACTAATGTTTGAAAATAAGTGGATTTTCAAGTTTCTTCTGCTACCGGTCGCTGATGTATCGTTATGATTCTATCATAAAATGCATCCCAAGGTTTCATGTTTCTGCACACTAATCAATATTTTCCCTGCATTCCTAGTGAAAATGGGACTCTCGTTTAATTACACATTGCCTCTACAGATATGACCTTTGTATAGATTATTGTAAAGTAGCAGTATCCGACGATGATCTCCAGTCAAGTATTAGAACCATTTTGTGATCGTAAAGCGTTTGTCGCTTCTTAATACTGCCATGATCTATTTTGTGTTAGAATCAGGCAACCCATATTGTCAGAGTTTGGTAAAGTATATCGCTACCTGATTGCTTTAAGTTAAACGTGTTAACTTTATTCTCCTTAGTTCATTTCGATCCCTTCCCATGTTTGGGTGTTACAGTGGCCAGAATAATGGGTAATTTGTATAGAAAAGTTTGCCCAAGGATATCTTGCACCCGCTCTGTGACCTTCCATGTGTAACAGTTGGTGTACTCTTACCGGGTGAAGGATACAATCAATCATGTTGATGCTGTAAATTGAGCAGAAATTTGCTATTCGTACCCACAGCAAGAATGTTTATCAGGCGGCCATCTTCAATTACCTCTCAAATAGACTCTGTGCTTGGCGTAGTACGAGTTTTTGAATAGACGCAGAGATTTGTAGTCCCACAGCAAGAATGTTTATTTGGCGGCCATCTTGCATTACCTCTCATGGCGCATCATGGTTACATATGCGTAAAATTGCATGCAATCTTGTATTGCAAGGATGTCCTTTCATCGGTTAACAATGACCTCTTTTCTAATTTGCGCAGTCAACTGAAAATGGATTATAGGTCGACGATATAGCTAAGGACGATCATAAGCAGTACGTTTCACCCGCATAACTGTTTTTTCTTTTGTAACTGGAGTACTAACGTGTGACATAATAACTTAATATCAGAAGTTTGATAATATTTGATAGTAGTTTCATTCTTCATGCTGATATAGATAAGCTGTCCACATTTGAGTACAAACCAAACTGATAATCCTGCCATCAAATACCCAAATGCAAAATGCGGCGTTGAAATCTCCTATCAACTGCGAGAAGTGGCTATTTGAATTTGCAGTAAGCCGTAAGGAAACACTGTTAAATTCTCAGTTAATAGCATTAGAAACAGGGTTCAAATAACAAGGTTTTGACAGACATGATTCAAAGTTCGAAAGGTCGTATCTCGACTATTCCTCAAGATATCACTTTCTGTAGAGATTCCTTGAAAAAGAGGTTTTGTGACGTCATCACATAACTCGAATGGAAGAACTAGACTTGGTATTGTCTCACTGTAACACTACTTATGTAAACCTGTGTTGTTAGTGGGGTATACTCGTCAATCATTTATGTTTTTCGTTTTTTCCTTTCCGTATTAACTAAGTCGTGTTAACACCGTCGTTCCATTTGTACGCGGGTAGAGGTTAAATCTGTACATATTTTTAAAAATTGTGTTAGTGTATTGAGAAGCTGCCCGATTTGTATCGAAAGTATTTCATAAATTGTGTTGAAAATGCCCATATTTGGTGTAGTTCGTATTTTGTTGTCCAAAGTCCTGTTGGGCCTTCGAGATTGAGCATGCATTCCACGAGGAATATATGGAAACGTCATGCTTTGCGCACGTGACTTCACCGTAGTCGTCGTTTCACGTATCCTAGAAGTCGGTTGTTGAAAGGTTCCACAACAATCGTAATAGTCAGTGGTAGAGACTTAAATATTCGCAAGAGCTAGATGAACGCCTCAATGTGCGAACATGTAAACTTTGTTTTCTCTTTATGTACTCTGCCAATGGGTAGTTTTCGTCACATTGGTGTTGTATCTTTATCTCTTATCCGTCTCATATCGCCTTTTCTTTTTCAAGTCTGCATTTGGTCCATCAGTTGCTGATTTCTGCATCTTTATCCGGTTTCCTCACTGTCTTTTTAGTCTTAACTCCCTCAAGGATATTCAACAGGTTGTCAAACGTGATGATTAGTGCAAGCCATCTTTATGTCTCCTGCCTATGGTCCACAGCAGACACCTTCCACTTCCAATCACACTCCTTATATCTCCTTAACTTTCTAACTGACCATTAGTTATCTCCTTTTCCGCTCATATTTCCTTTTCATTTAGTAGCACATTCCAAACTGTGATCTTTACTATTTGCCTGTTTTCTCTCGTCTTTAATTCATTCGTCGTCAATTCTTATCCCGTTATTGAATACTCTCTTTGCTGTACCTACTCTTGTCCTAGTTCTTGTGCCACATCTTCCGTACTCAGTTAAAAGTGTGAAACAAGATCTTTTATCGCCCAAGCTCCTTTCCTTGTAGTTTGATGTTAATCCTGACCGGTATTTATTTGATTTTTATGATTCTGGTCTTGCAACATTTATCTTCGTCCCCTATCTTTCACCAACTTCATTCGATGCACTCATCATTGGTGATATTGTTACAAAAAGCGACAAGGCCAGAATAGGTAGACCTAGAAAGAGGTACACCTATTTTTTTTATAAGAAAATAGTTTATAAGAACACAACCTTAGAAACAGTAAAAGTTAAGGACATCTTAAGAACGAAGTAGGCTTAAGTTGGACTAATACTAAGTTGTAATCTTGTAACATTTTTTAATATGTCGAAATTACTTCTTGTGTTGACCGAAATGCAATTTTTCTTTTGTTACATTTGGGGTTCTGGCAGGGCCTGCATCAGTCGTTTACAGTGTACTTGCCTGTGTTCATTTGTTAGAAAATTAAGAAAAATAGGGTTTCGGAACTAAAGTATTAAGAACATGAAGGCTTTATATGATTCAGAATTAAGAAAATTTTAAAAACGTTTTCAGGCTTATTTTTCAAATATTTTAAGCCATGAAGAATTCCAAAGGTTCTTATAAAAAGTTAGTTATAATGGGCCTGTATGAAATGTTCAGGGTATCCAATTCGAAAGAACCAATACCGGTCTTTCATGAATTACACCCTCATTTTAACCGCCGTTATATCAAAACGGTCCAACGCATTAGATCTTGAGTAATTTGGTACCATCACCAAGGTGGAAATGAATACGGTGCTTTCACAGTACTGTGCTCACTTTCATCGTAGACTTGACTGTTTTTGAACATACGGAGTGAAGAAGCTGAAGATATATCAAAAACCTTAAAGGAAGATCTTTGCCATTATAATTTAAGCTCACATTTGTTATCCACACGGTATAAATTCTGACTATTCATCGTTCCTTAAATGCAATACCGAATGTGAGGTTTAAACCGACACGACTACTACTACTCACCTTCTTTACAAAGGGTAGTTGCCCTCACTTCTGCGCGATTCTGGAAGGTTTATGTGAACTTTGGTACGCAGTTTTGACAGAAGAAACGTCACCGAACGTAAAGAGTAGGTATACTGAATGTTTTCACTCCGTTGTCCACTTATCTTGATATTCAAAATTGCAGACAGCTTGTTGCACATGCTACCCATCGGTCAATGCCTCTCACAAGCAGTCTCTCACTGGCCTGTAAATTTATGGCGTCGCTAATGATTGCCTACCTGCCCTACCTTGTGTATCGGAACAATCCCGTTCAAACATTACCGACTAGAACTTTCGAAATAACAGGGATAAACAGTATCTAACTCATTTTGTGACTTGCCGAAATTTGCAATGGGTTTCAAAATGTCGATTGCGACAGTAGGGCCGGATTAAACTGGTGGGAGGACTGAGGCCCACATGAAAGGGAGGCCCCTTTCCAGTTCCTCCTACTGCATTCACCATAAAGTATCAAGATACATGCTAATAGGACAATTTTAGTTAACAATACTGAACGGGGGCTGCTCTTCCAATTATGAAATATGTGCTCTATAAAACACGAAAGGAAATAAACCCAAGTTGAACTTAGGGGATTTATTTACACAGAGGAGAATTCAGTTACTAAAACTTCTTCTATGAAGATTTGTATTATATATAACAAGTAGAGACGCTAAATTTTGAGGTATGGATTGAGATACAACCGTTACAGTCAAGATACTTTTCGTGATTTTCGTGCGGGACAACCACTGACGATGTCACTGAAACCCAGCAAAGTCCTGCCCAAGCCTAAATTTAAAGCCAATGCTTCAGTAAACTGTACCATCTTTCTTATACCTCATAGTTTAAAAGTATATAACTCGCGTCAAATAAACGGGAATAGACCTCCACGAGTTCAGATCCTACAGCCATTGACACAAAGCACGCAGCCTGTGGGGCCAACATCGACAATCTTAACTATCAATAATAAAAACTCAATACATGCCAGCGAGATGACTATCACACCATGGCTATTATAAAAAAACATTTGAAAGTCGTGTTTCCTTGTTTAAGCAAGCCCTCGCATAGTTTTGGGGCATTGTTAGGCACGACTGAAAACAGGTTGCATGTGGGGCACGACCAAATGCACAGGTTGCATACAGAAGGGCACGGCCAAAATACAGAGAGCTGTTGCGCTGTGTTCCAAGTTGAGCTCCAATCCACTCCACGTAAAACTGTTCTACGGAAAACGAGTAAACGAGGCCAAGAAAGAGACGAATTGTTTTCGTGGCGGAAGAAAGATTTAAAGAAAGATTTAAATATAATTAAATTTAAGAAAGGAAAGGACAATGGAATCCAAACAAGAGAGAAAACCCCATCTTTGCAGCTTCTTGGTCATGCTGTGCACGACAAGCATGGCTTTTAGCTACGTCACTGTGCAGCATGACCATTCAGAATTATTCTGGTTTAGTTTGTCTCCTTTCACTGCATTAGGGACTTTCTCGCGGAGAAACGGAACATGCACAAAACTAGTGAATGTAGTCATATCAAATTTTCGACACAGTGATTGGCCTGAGCCAAATGCGTTGTATCAAACTCGTAAATAATCTGTTGGTTTCACTCATAACCGGGAACATTTTAGGTTATAAACTAGTTGTAGGGGCGAATGTAACTTTCGGCGAATGTAACTTTTGCAATTTTATAAACTGTGCTCAAAATTGACATAAAAAAAAATTGTACCACCAAAGCACGTGGGCTCAAGAGTTTAAGGGCGGCTCTTTTGATATCTGTGATTATATTGTTTTAAGCCATTGAAAAGAAATTGAAAGCATTCAGATTTGCTGTTCCCGTTACTGCATTAAATGCATCCCAATATTAGCAGCTGTTTATGGGTTTGCAACTTGACGGTTACCCGACGTCTTCGCTTCCTTCTCCCGTCTCAACTGTTTTCTCTGTGCTGGCCCATTATAAACGGTAGGCGAAGTACATGACATGCAAAATCGTAAGAGTTTTTCGTCAAAGCTATAAAATTTATCGGTGATTTCTCGAAACAACACCATAAATGGTGAAAAGTGTACGATTTTTATTATAGTAGGTTACTATTCGGTTTGCGTCGTCTTGGCGCGACTCTTGCATCATCTAGGGCAAAATGATGTAACCCACTGCGCAATAGGGATTTCCCCTCTTTTTCTATTTATAATTATGATATCATTCGATTGTTCTAAACTACATATAAATACTCGATCTTGTAAATCAAAAAATACACACTTTTCACTTCGACTTCAACAAAGCTGTTGGTAATTATTTTAGTTGTATACGCTATGTTTCGTTGCCGCGTATATAAACAGCCTTGCCGCTATCATTGCGCTCAGAAGTCTATATAGGTTATACATCACGATGTAACCTATAGTCTCATTCATGAGGGGGTACACATCTACAAACGCCTCTGAATAATAAGGTGTGCAAAATAGGACTCAAACATTTGATCAACATAAAAGAAACTATTTCCAGCAAAACTGTAGGATTTAGGGACAATATTTGTCATTGGTATTGCTGTAACCGGGATAATTGTGGGTGATACTCTACGGGCCGATCTTCAAATTCCTGATCGGAAACATTTTTCACACTATTTTAAGGCAGTATACATCTTTCCTAACCACTTTCATAGCCTTCATCTCTCGGCTATAGCTTAATTTCCTGAAATTGCAATGATGGAGCCCAGTATTGGGTCCATTATAAACCCACTGTCTATACTACCTCAACCACATGATTAGCCTAGATCATTCCCTTAGATCTTATTATCAGAGACTTTGATGAGATTGCCGCATGATAACCTACTTAAATATTTGTGATTATGTCATAAACGACTCCAAAATTATGTCAAAACTTGCGTAGAAAGTTCTCTTCAAATTTGTGCACGTCAACATTGTAATGTAAGGTCCCTGATTCCGCTCTACGAAATTACTATGTACAATTTGTTACGCTTTTAATATAATTAAAACAGTTGATTAAGAATGTGAAACTACTGGTCAACTATACTCAGAAAATAGGTCAAGTTTCCTGTTCTCAATATATTTTAACTCCACTGAAGAACGATAACAACTCTAAAACACTCGATCAGATGACGACCGTCTATACTCTTAATTCTATACTCTAAAACCAAACTCTGAAACTCTCCAATCCAACTCTATACATTAAAATCGAACTCTGACTAAATTCTACTCCTGCGATTCCTAAAAGATAATATTTTAAAAGATAACATAATATAAGATAAGATAAGATAAAAGTCACCTGACTAGACCCAGTCTATTTCCGATCAACATTCGCTCATGCTATATTTCGCGTTGTGTTACCACGTTGAAATTGGTTTGTTTGTCCTCCATCTGGAAAGCGGAAATGAAATCTCATTTCCGGAACACTAAGACTGCAAACTGCCTTTTCTGCATGATTCCCTTGTGTTTCTACATCGACACACAGAATAATAAAGAGATATTATTATAACTATTTACTATTATGTGAGCGAGATTAGCTTGTTCGCCCTGCACTTAGAAAGCGGAAATAAGGTTTCATTTCCGGAACGCTCAAACTGCAAACGTTGAGGAAAACTTTGAGGACTCATCCGGTACATTCACAGTTCATTGCTTGCCCATGTGATCTCTGATTAGCGAAAGCAGGTGTGCTGCAGCCCTGTTCTTATATCTTTTAAATGCTGCTAAGTTCTGCCTTATCAGGTTTCACATCTTCAGGACGACTCTGAATTGGTCATGATTTCTGTAGGAAATACCACACTGCTTCTTCTTGGTTTATCAGTAATAATATTACTGGCAGTGTACTGGCAGCGAGAATCTGATGAAACTGGAAATGACCAAGAGTTGAATCCGGTTGTGAAAACGAATTGTGGACCAGTGGAGGGCGTGATAGAAGAATCAGCACGAGGAGAGAAAACATATGTTTTTAAAGGTATTCCATTTGCAAAACCACCGACTGGTAAACGTAGATGGAAGGCGCCAGAAAGATTAGATATTAATCAAGATGGACAATGCTGGAATGGAACGTTTAAAGCAAACGAGGTGAGGAGATATTGCGTCATAGTTTACTTTTACGGGGGAGGTGCTGTAATGAGCGAGAGGGAATTTTTTGTCATTAAACCTGCAAAGTCCGATCAAGCAGTTTTTGGTTTTAGTAATCAGGTTTCAAATTATCGCTCTCACTATCCAGGTCAAGGCTGTGCAGATTTGAGGTAATTTTAGAAAGTTATATTAGAATCCGGGTGCTAATACAGATCTGCACCCCTCCCCCTTTGACTACATTTTTTTAATGTTTTACACGCGGGAATAGGTTAGTTAAAATAGGTGCTTAATGAAATTACTGCTTAATGAAATTGCCGCTTAACGGAATGAGTATAACGTTAGGATAATAGGTGTTTCTTGAGTTTTACATTA